>VYZX01017311.1:1183-49490 GCA_013401335.1 Brachypteracias leptosomus | reverse complement strand
TGACAGGCTCGAGAGGTGGGCCCAGGCCAACCTCATGAAGTTCAACAAGGCCAAGTGCCAGGTCTTGCACCTGGGTCAGGGAAACCCCAAGTACAAATACAGGCTGCGCAAGGAGTGGATTGAGAGCAGCCCTGAGGAGAAAGATTTGGGGGTGCTGGTTGATGAAAAGCTCAATACAGGCCAGCAATGTGCCAGTGCAGCCCAGAAAGCCAACCCTATCCTGGGCTGCATCAGAAGAATTGTGGCCAGTAGACTGAGAGAGGTGATTCTTCCCCTCTACTCTGCTCTTGTGAGACCCCATCTGCAGTACTGCATCCAGTTCTGGAGCCCCCAACACAAGGACGTGGACCTGTTAGAGAGGGTCCAGAGGAGGGCTACAAAGATGATTAGAGGGCTGGAACACCTCTCCTATGAAGACAGGCTGAGAGAATCGGGCTTGTTCAGCCTGTGGAAGAGAAGGAGAACTTACTGCAACCTTCCAGTATCTGAAGGGGGCCTACAAGAAGGCTGGAAAGGGACTTTTCACAAAGGCCTGTAGTGACAGGATGAAGGGTAATGGGTTCAAACTGGAAGAAGGTAGATTTAGATTACAAATTAGAAGGAAATTCTTTACTCAGAGGGTGGTGAGACATTGGAACAGGCTGCCCAGGGAAGTCGTGGATGCTCCATCCCTGGAGATGTTCAAGACCAGGCTGGATGAGGTCCTGGGCGGCCTGGGCTAATGGGAGGTGTCCCTGCTATGGTGGCGGAGATGTTGGAACTAGATAATCTTGAAAGATTCCTTCCAACCTAAACCATTCTATGATGATAATGTTAGCAATTTACCCCTGCCTGGATTACATTCGTAATGATTAAGATGGAAGGAAAAAGAAACTGACAAAAGGTTTTAAACAGCTCGTGGTGAGTGGGAAGAAATGGAGAGAGATATCTTGAGAAGGAAATCGAGGTACTTGGGAAGCAGAATTTGTACTGATAGCAGATTTGCCCTTTTAATCAAGTGTAGGATCCATTAAGCTCACTCCCCTTTTAAACAACTCTTAATTACAACTCAAATTATGTGGAAAAGGGATGATCTTTCAGGAGATGGAAACTTTTGCAAGATTTCTCCCTCTCCAACTGTCACACTAATCAAAGCTGACAGGCTTAAAAGATAAAAGTCTTACTAATTCCTCCATTTCCAGACAGTTTCACAATGAATAACAGAAAATAGACTCTAATGTACAGGAACACAGTCAACAAAGTTAAAAAGATTATTGTAATATTAACTAGTAACTCCTTTTCTAGTATCAATTCTGTCAAGACTATTATAAACACACTTAAAGAGTCTTAAACTTGTCTTAAATACTCTCATAATCATAAAGCTGTCATGGAACAGTGATAAAAATATCTAGTATCAATCATGTGCTTTGCCTTGATCTTTTATTTGGGTATTTTGAGGTCAAGCTCCTAATCTGTCCTTACAGGAAAAGGGAAGATGCAATAGCCTACAGTAAATTAAATTACACCTCTAAAAGGTATTTGAACACATAAATATTCCTCAGAGGTTGGTTTATCTCTGAGAACCTTGAAGCAACATGTTGATAGAAGAGGCTTCTCTCATGTTGCTTCTAAACAGGCAAATTATTTAAATACTATGTGCAAACATAGCAAAGGACATAAACATCTCAAACAATGCTTGCACTCTGAAATTTTTCTCCTCTCTCCAATTACTGTTAAAAACAGAAAAGGAAAAACCCATCTCTCTATTATAAAATTTTCCGTGTGCTCGTGCTCCTTTAGTTAAAAGCTTTATACAATACGGCCACTGAACTTTTTTTTCAGAAAGCAACAGTAATACATACCCTGCTAGCCACCATACGTGGCTGTGGTTCAAAAACAAGCTCAATGAACTGACTGCTGTGTACCTGCAAGCCAACTAACTATTCTGCAACAACTTTTCAACCAGAGTTATTAAACATGAGTTTTATACTCAGTTACTCCATACAAAGCTAATTAAGTACTCTGTTGTCTAATCAGACATTTTGTTCCAAGTACCACAGATATATCCAAATCATCTCTGTACACAAAACTGAAATACCAAAATCAATACAAGTGTGAGCATATACTGCTTTTTGTAGGCTTTGCTCAGAAACAGGATAAATTTGCTTGCTTAATGTCCTGCATTACTAGAACTATACTATTTCTATATTATTATTACCTCCATATCCCCACTCAATACCCATGTCTCCTGAGAACATTTTGACATGTAGTCTCTCCACAGGGAAAGATCAGAGGGAACAGCTAAAGCATTGCAGTTTGCTCTCCTTTCCTACTTATTCTGCACTAATAATGTTCACATACATGTATTGGTTGTTGATAGCAATTATGCAATCAGGACAATTCAGCAGATTATTTGTGATTTCAGCAAAATATTACCTGAATCAGTACCTTGTATCACTCTTCAAAATAAAACTCACTGACAGAAAAAGTGCTCAGTAGAAATCAATAACCTCAGGAGTGACCAGTGTCCTCATGATAAATACTTCTTTTTTGAGCAAATGACAAAGATTTGTGGTAAGATCTTCCATTTTAATCTGGGGAAAAAAGTAATTCCAAGCAATTCTAATGTTTTCTCTATGCTCACTAAAATTGAGATGACAAGGATGACACACTGTACAGTTATCACAAACTGATTTAAGTCTTCCTAACATTCACAACTTAGATGAAGGACTTCTATATAAGATCAAAGGTTTAAATATACACATGACAAATTTAACAAAGGAGTCCCTCCAAAGTAAAATTATGGCAACTTACAATGGAAATTTTATCCGCAAAAGACAAAAAATCCCCCAGCTTTCAATTTTTTTTTATTTTTTTTTTTTTTTTATGTCTCACCATATATGGCAAGGTATCCAATAAATAGAACCTAGAACATCCTTTCTTCAAGCTTAGATCTGTAATTAGAATTAAAATGAACATCTGGTCTCATCTGTGTTTTCTTGCAGTCTTAAAAAAAAGAATATTAATGTCTTAATACTATAGTTAGTAGTTAATCCTATAGTTAATATACTAAGTCAAAGGACTTCAATACCAAAAAAATCCACCATATGCATCTATATGCACACAAAAAAAGACTGCTCCTGCTGCAGCTACCCATTTGCCCTGCTGTTTTGCTTCTAAATAAATCTAAAACACATAGTACTGACATTAAAAATCCAGTTATGAGGAAATTATCTTACTGCTGCCATAATTTTTGACATCAGTGAGAATACATAAGATAAGCACTACAAGGTTATCAACATTTCATTTTGCTGTTTCCTCTAGAGAATGTCTCAGCTTCCCTTATTGCATTAGTTATCTAATAAGGCAACAGGAAAGTAATCATAAGACATGACAATATGAAAAATGTGGTAGCAGAGAATAAAAAAAAAGGGAAGTATATGGAAATGTAAAGCATGTGAAACTACTCCTTAAAAACTGAAAGCAAATATTAAGCATACTTTGTCCCTTTAATTAGGCTATGCATGCTAAAGACAAAGAATTATTCAACAAAACCACATCCATTAATACTAACTTAACAACCAGAAAATTTAATTATATGCAGCAAATTGCTTATTTTTAGGCTTTGTTGTTTATTGTTGGGTGGGTTTTTTTAATAAAAGTGTAAGAACTACATATACCTCTACATATAGTCAATTACCAGAATCTCTCAAGAAATATAATGCCTATTGTGAAACCACCCTGCAGTATTCCACTGTATGCCTTCACAGCACATCAGCAATATGTGGGCAGCAAGGGAAGAATACATACTGACAGAAATAACCAAGAAACCGGACTACAGTAGTTTTAGCATTGCTAAACAACTGTAAGAATTGGGAATGCATTGTCAATAGCAATACATCACTCATCTAGTCTTCATTCACGAGTTTTCATCATGTATTTTACAGTATTTTTAATAGTCTGATAGTATACATAATTTTCATTCCTAGGTCAGAGTTCTACCTGAATTCACCACAACCCATGAGAACCTTTCACATATAAACTGTACATCTGGTATTTTTTTCCAGATGGTGTTGTGTAACACTTAATACCACAAGTTGTTGATCATGAAACTTTCCATACCAAGTTTCTCAAATAAATGTCACGGGATAAGGTTACTTTCCATCTAAAAACAACTGCTTTCTATATGTGTTCAATTTAAAATTCCTTTCATCTCCTGCTGAATTCAATAGCCGTACAGAACCTGAAACAGGGAAGTCAAAAACCATACAAATCTAGTTCAGAACACTGTCTTCAGAGTAGCAGCTTTAACTGCAATGAAAGCATGAAAACTATGGGATTTAGTTGCTAAAGAAAACATGTCCCATAGTTCATGATATCCATATTACACTTCAGACAGTAAGTGCTCCCCTAGGACATAAAAATATTGAGGTCATGCCCTTCATTTCTGCTGTATTTGACTAGTTATTGCTTATTCTTCAGTTATTGTGAAAGAACTACAATAAAAGCACATTTACAGAAGAACAAGTAGGTTTACAAATAAGGCAAGTTTCTAAAATCCATGTCCTACAAATCAAGGTGCAAAATAAACTAACTGTCAATTTGCGTATTACAAAATTTTTAACTTCAGAAGAGGTAGCTTCTAAAGGCCAGGGGTGGGTGAGGGTGGGTGGGGTGTGTCCAGACATAAAGGAAATACAGAATTTTCAGGGACATAAAAGTACACTAAAGAGATAGCTAAACCAGAATTTCTCAAGGAATCTGCTGTGCAGGAGAAAATAAAACTAGAGCTAGTTAATATCAGATCAGGTGTGTGGAAACCTGTAGATTAAATTTCTAGATAGTTATTTGCAGGTAGCCCTTTATGCTGGCTCTAGTAATATTTGCTCCCTCACAGCAGATCCCATGAATAATTCTGTTCTAGATATTTCTATTGCACAGCAATGAGAAACTTAAGAGAAGCTTGCACACTCCATTGGTCCACAGAAATATCTATATTAACATTTACTAAAGAAATAAACCCCACCCAAAAAATTTTGATCACTACATTTTAAGTAATTTCACAGTTTATAGTATTCTGTCAAAGAAACTGGTGTTACAATTAATCTTTCCAAAGTAATAGAGTTTTACTTTTTGAAGTGTCAATGTTATCTTCTTGTATCAAGACTGTTTTACACAGAGAAAAACCACTACACACACCAAGCAGTGCAGAAAAACATAAGTCACTGCAGAATCAGTATAAAAACTTAATTTTGAATATTATTGTTGACTCAAATTTAACATCTTATTTTCCATGCAACTAACATTTACAGATAAAAAAATGCTGGTTTTTTAATAGAGAAAAATCTTTTTAAATACAAAAGAAGAAATGCAAACATTTATTTTAAATACTAGTAAAAAGTAGCTGATCTCAGAAAAGTGGATTCAAAAATCATGTAGATCACATCATAACAGCAGCATAATTGGACAGGTAGAGCAATACATCCATCTTTTCTCCCACCAGAATATAATGGCACAGCTTGTTTTACCACCTCAGAATTAATGACTCCAACTTCTGTTTTCTTTCTGCTCTAAAATTAGGCTGAGACTTGTATTTTGCTGTTTAAATATATCAAACAAAGTATGAACAATCCAAACAAAATCCTCAATTTTTGAATGCTTAAAAGAAATTTAAGGAATAGAATGTTTCACTCTCCACTTTAATAAATTACGTTCAGAAAGAAATAAGTCATTACATGTTCTAGAGTGGTCTACTAATCATTAGACAAAGCACAGAATACACTTTTAATCTGAATTTTTTAAAATGGGATTTTAGTCAACATGGAAAAACAAAGTTTCAAAACTTCACTTACCTTGCTTTAAATAGTGGTGGCACCAAAAAGCATTTTTGGTAATTAGCAAAAATATATAATAAAATAACCTTTGGTTGTAAGGAGAAAATACCTTCTAAACTCAGGGAAATGCAACAAAAATTTATAGTTACCAACAGGAAAACTAAAAGTTTCATACTGGTAGCCTGTGCAATATTGCCTTCATTCCTGCTTCCAATTTCAGGTTTTGCAACTGAGGTCTTATGGAAAGTGTTTAGCAAAGGAATAAAAGTCCCTAAAAACACTGTAGCATGTCTTGCTCCAATGGATATATAATTCACACAAATTCTCATGCCAACTTTTCCACTTGAGAGTATCCATAACTTTTTTTCATAAATGTCATCTATTTTAAACTAAGTTCATTTTATTAAAAAGATCTATGGTAAAAAAATAAGTAATGAGAAATAAATTCCAAGTCCACCAAATAATAGCATTTTTTATACCAAAAGCAAACATACTCAACAAGTATATCTATTAAAAAATCCTACTGGAATGAACAGTAGGAAAGAAACCAGCCAGACAAGAATGATCTTAACACAAACTCACTTAATTGAAACATAGCAAGCAACTTCAAAGGAAGCTCATTCATAAGGCTTATATTAATCAAAGGCCTAAGCTCCTTGATGGATAGAGCACAGAGCACTCGGGACATGAGAAATTCAAACTCTTTGTGTGGAAACACCTGCAACCCCAGTAGTAACTAAGCATGACTACACTGTCAGTTTGGTTCAAGTTAGAAAAGCAGGGTTGGAAGACCTCTCAGATTGACGTCAATCATATTGATCAATAGCAATGGACTAAAAATGAATCCATGTTTAAATGCTATATTGACAGATCAGCCTCCTAGACCATCTCATCATTCATAGTTAAGGATGCATCGTGTGTTCGAACATTAACAATCATTGTGAAAACTAAGACTTGACACTCAGTATTATTTTCATCATGTTACTTAAAGATCTTATGGAAATAAGTTATCTTTATAGTGTCTAAAAGACAGACTCCTAGAAATAAACTAGTGCCCTGATTTGAGCTAGAACAAATCTAATTCTGTCAGTGATTTTACTTTTCAGTTAGGTCTCTTCTAAGTAACTGCACTTTCGGCATATTTTCACTGGCAGTGTCTGCTTCTAGCAGTGATAATGTTCAATGTTTACAGTTGCTACCAAGGATTGGGGTGTAGAAAGGCTCTTACTTCTACTTGCTCCTGGGCAGATCAAGGCCACTGCGTGCCACACTGGGAGCACACAAAGGAAAAGCTGCACCTGTGGGGGGGAGTGGCCAGAACAGGTGACCCTAAAGTGACTAATGAGGTATTCCATCCCATATATGCCATATTCAATATATAGCTGAGCCATCATGAGGGTCAATGGCTTCAATGGCTGGTCTGAGGAGGACTCTGTCCATCCCACCCTTTATCACAGAGTATTCCTGACTCCAGTTCGAGAATCCCTAATCCCCAGCTCTTGAATCTGGTTCCTGTCTGCCCCTGAGTCCAGTTTGGGACTTCCCTAGCACCTGCCCCACAGCATCAGTGGTGACAGTGACGTAATTCCCATCAGGGAGGTCAGGTTCAATATTGGTTTTGCACATACTTGTATGTACTTCATTTTACTATTATCCTCATTAAAGCTGTTTAAGTTTTCTAATCCATAAGCCTCTCTCCCTTATTTCCTTTCTCTTCCCTCTTGGGAAGGGAGAGGGGTTAACAGAGAGCATCTGTCATTTGTCTAGTGGCCAGCCCAGCCCCTAACCCTTGACAACTAGGAATCTGATATAGATAAAAGCAGCAGATAAATTCCACTATCCACAAGAAGGAGATTGTCTGGCTAGTGTAACTAAACATCAATGAGACAACAACTCTGGGTAGCCAAATGTCTTTGGATAAACATATTCTCACAAATTGTGTTGTTCCATACTCACAATAAGAATCATGAAACAATACTCTGTTCTTTTCATATGATCATAAAACCATGTTGGGTTTTTTTTGTTGATTTTTTTTCCTTCAAGAATCCTCAAAATTATTCCTAAACTTTCGCCCTAGAGTGCTCATTTAATTGCTGTAAGCAATAAAATACAGAGGAAACAAAATAAACTGAATATGGACATTAAACTAGGAGAGAAACAGTAAATCAAAGGACAACAGGGAATAATTCTTTCATATTTGTGTTACCTATTTTTAACTTTAAAGCAACAGTTACTGGAGTGGAGTAATACCATTTTATATTTAACAAAATGCTTAAGAGTATTCTGTTGTTCCATAAGACTTCACATACTTTCTCAAATTTTTCTAAGAAAGCTAATACAGTGTTTAAAGAAGATTTCAGGATTCTCCTGTCCTAGAAATCTCATTGGCAGCAGAGATACTAGCCAGTCATTACAACTACCAGTTTCTAACAGCTCAAGCCAAAAAAAAATCACTCAGAGCAGCAATGCACAGCTAAATTACAGTATCGGGTCCTTAACTAATTTTATGCCACTAGAGTAAAGCCCTTAACCACCTCCTTCTTAATCACATATAACCGGATCATTTCCTAAACCCTTTTCCCAGTGAACCCTACACTGCCTTCAAGACATTTTCCCTGCCAAATTGCCCTGGCTTGTGATAGAAATTAAGAATACCATAACTCCCAAATGAAAACCATAAAAATACAACAGTAACTGTATTTTGAAAGGCAGAAAGCGTTACCTAACAGTCACAGCCAAATTCCACAGAACACACAAAACAGATTTTTGTTATAGACATTTAACTTTAGCAAGGACACTATTCACTCAAATCCTTCTTCATTAAACTTGCAGAAGGCAAGAATTGATAACCAAGTTTTGTCACATTAGAAAAGTTCTATTTCTGATATAATGAAACTATACTGAGCAACTTTCTAGTAATGTACGCTCAAAAGGGCAAGGAGTTAACACTATCCCCCAAAGTGTTCAATGGTAAGTGCTGCTGACCTTCAGAGTTTATAGTCTCGCGCTTAGAACAGAAGAGATCTTTAGTATTTGCAACTAGTCTGATAGAGAAAGTGGTTCTTCGCCCCTTTTTTCCCCAGTTCCTTCATGCTAGATATATACAAATAACTTCAACTGGTGTAAAGGAGCCATAAAATCACTGGTTCTTGCCTGGAGCCTCTGAGCAAGGGCACTGTCGTTACATGTTTATGGGAATGACCAGGGACTTGAACCTGGGGTAAAGGCCCAATAGAGACATTCAACAGCACCTCCAGTATCTAAGTAATCTCAATGCAGAGAATGTACATGCTGCAAATCCCTATAGCTGACATAATGTCAATAAGATTTTGATTCCTATTTTTCTCATCCCTTAATTTCGAATTTTCTGGTGACCCTCATGGAAGGGAAGTGTTATGTTTTGATTTTAGAGAAAATATTTAAACCTACACAACACAATCCTGTGCTGTCTAGGCAGAGGAGGAAAATAATGAATAGTGTAATAGATTTCTGAATAAAGACAAGGAAAAATGCAAATGTTGGAAAAATCAAGTGACCCAGTAACCTTGTAAGAAAATAAAGTTGAGACAGGTATAACAGAACTTCAGAACTCCTATGACAAGTGAAGTAAGCAGGATACACCGTAATAAAACAAAACAGAGAATAAAATACAGACTTCAAAGGTTAGCTATAATTATACTACGGTGTATCTTACTTAAACCAGATTTTTATTTGCTCTAGATCTCTGGTTTCTTGGTACATTGCCGTTTGCTCATGTGAGATTTCTGACACAAAAAGAAACACCATATACTTGTCAAATCAAGATAAAGCACCGCCTACAGATTTTCATCTTACTTTGGACATCTAAGAATTACTATACTAGATGATCAGTCTACTTTCTCCAGCATCAGGTCTCCCCCAGGAGGAGGTAAGGGGGGAGTTAAAAATAAAAATAGAATCCAGTTTCAGATAAAAGAAACAAATACTAGGTAAATCCATCCCAGTGCTTAGCTTTGCCATAAACTCTTTCAAGTTCCAACAGAATTAAGCCATGCAACAGATGCTTTAATACCTCTCACGAAATAGATTATTCAGCTTTAGTTTTTAATGGTATTATTATCTATATAAACGGCCTTTCTGATACAGGATGAAAATCTTGCCTCAGTAATATCTTCCTATGCACTGCACAGCTTTTTTTATGCTTGTCTGATTTTCTTTTTTTCTACTTAGTAATTGCCACCCTCCCATTTAATTGAATCTCTGCTCTGTTTTGCACAGTGCAACATGGGATTCAGCTAGAGGGAAAAGCAGAGTGCATCATACAATATACAATTCATCGCAGAAGCCTGGCATGCAGGGAAGCACAGAGGCATCTACCTACTCCATGAAGCAATGCAGCAAACGAATCAGACACAGACTATAAATACACAAACAAAAACCCTCTCAGATGAATTAGTCAAAATGAAATACTTTTGATTCAGGTCAGTGAAACTGAAAGATTTCTATCCTCAATTCACAAAGCGTGGAGGGGGAGCAGAATGAAAACAAGTACAACTTATTCAGGAAAATAATTCATTTAAAAAGAAAAATAAAATCCTCAAACTCAGTAGCTTAAGGAAATAAGGAACAATGTTTTCATTGTGCTCCAAGACGTAGCAACGAATTAAGAATTCCCTTATACATAATAAATAAAAAAAGAAAAAGAAAGAGGAATTTAAAAACCCAACCGCACAACAATCTTGATACATTTTCTACTTTAGACCACTAGAAAAGATTTTCTAATGAAAAGAAGTTATCACTGCATGGATGACAGTTTCATCCCCAGTTCAAGTCTGCTTTCTTCCCATTTTTCAAAGATACAAGACACATTCAGAAACCTATTTTGTAAACTTAATGTTCAAATAATTATTTTAAATAAGTAAACTGGCATAACTAAAGATTTACTCCATCTCCCACAAACATGAGTGAACATATTCTCAGTGACCTTAATTAGGCAAGGAAAGACTCCACACAAACTGGACTAAGATCCAGTCTAATACAACATTATCCAAGCGAAATCCACAATGAAGATTTGATAAAAGTGGGGGGGGGGGAACAAAACCAAACTTCAGCAGAAGCATTTCACTTCCTGCAAAACTCCTTAAAAATACACTATTTGAAAGAACTCAAATACACTATGTGAAAGAATTCCTGTAACAATTCAAGCATTACAGGGTTAACTGACTACACATCACTGAGGTTTTTCAGATTTTATTACAGTAATTAATTCAGCATTATGAAGATTTCTTTTCCTTTCCTTTTTCCCTTCTTCTTCCTTCAATCAAGCACTTCTCTTGACAAACGCCAAGCATCAAATGGTAAATCACAATGTCTTTTGTTTCATCCCTATGCCTGATTACTCTTGGCAGGTTTTTTGGTCTAATGAGCAAGCTGTTTGGCTAAAGCTACTTAAGTTAAGCAACTGAAAAATTCAGTTGTCAAATCTAAAGATACATCTATTTGATTTTCAAGCTTAATTTTATTTTATCCCAATATATGATGAACACTGATATATTTTAAATGAGTTGTATAAATGTGTATAATTTTACAGCTAGAGAAATGTTAGCTTCAACAAGTACATTAAGCAAAACATTTTCTTTCTGACAAAACCAAGCTAGAGTAGGATCTGTGTATGCGGGACTTAATCTTGTGCAAATTACTAACCTTTATGTGAATCAGAATAAATATTAAAAAGCATAAATATCTGTGAAAAAACAGTATCATACAGATATTACTAATAAGATGGATTTTTAATTACTATTGTTTGACAGTAACTTGCAACATTTTAAGAAAAGTTTCCTAACAACCATGCTGTTGAGTATTCCAACTACTCTCAAACTGGGCTGGAAAGTCACAGTCCAACTTTTCAATAAAAAACTCTACAGATTTCCTTGCTTTCAAACTGAAGGAATATCAGTTTGACAAGAAAGATTTATTTTTTTTTAAATGCAAACTATGTAAGATACTATCACTTTTCACAACTAGATAAGCACTGTTGGATTCTAACTTCAGTTCTGCTTCACAGAATTTCACAGATTTTATTAAAATATATCTGATACCTTCTCCTACTTTTGGGGGGGAAACTAGAGCTCAACACAAACATTTTCTTTAAAATCTCTACACATTTGTAGCCATACTTATCTTGTTCTTACATGATACTTAAAGGCATGTAAAAAGTTGGGCATTTTATCCAGCCAATGAACTGAAACTATAGTAGGCAAGTGCCTCGAATATTTGCAATTAATTCAGAACTATTATTTTAATCTGCACACCAGAAATATTGTTAAATCCATGTCACTCTCAGCGTATACACAAAAGTGATTTGCAATCAATGAGATATCAAAATCTGATGGTAAGATAAGATCTGCAGACCTGATGAGGTTGGACCTGTAAAATATTTCTAATATTCTGTGTGGTACTTTGCTCCCAGTATGAAGGATGGACAGAGTAAAATCTCTTTAAATCTATTCATCTGAGATACCAGTTTGCCTGTGCATATGTGTGCGCATGCACTCACACATGCATGTGACACGCATTCACATTTATCATAAAAGCACAAGAGCTCAACTTTCCAATGTGCTGAACATCAAACACATTAGTACTTTAAAACCTACTGCGGAAAAAGTGTTACTCATGTCTTCAACTTAGAGAAGCTACACTACTATCCAAATCTAGAAGACTTAAAGGAAAAAAAGTGAAAGTTTCATATGCCCTAAGAAACTATCATTTTTATGTAGGAATGGAAAAAAAGAGGAATTGTAAACATTCGGCATATGTAAAAAGTAAGCAAAGACAGAAAAGCATGGTAGCTCTTGTCCAAACCAGCCACAGAGTTCACTGAAGACTAAGATTGGGTAGAGTCCACTTTGTAAATAGACATTCAGCCTGAGTGAAGAACATTTAAATGCTTTGAGGTTTCATATGTCTATATTAATCTGCAGTACATAAATATATAGTTAAGTCTACTTCTGCATATCCCTCCTTTTCCATCTTTATGAGACCACACCTGCAGATCTCAGAGTGAAATCCCATGATTCATCATCATGTTACACTTAACTTTAAGGTGTTACAGATGCCTTAAGATGTTTACTTAAGATGCTTTAAACCAGTTCACATAAGAAATATTGCACACTGTTTGCCATAAATAGCAATCTGACAGCCTTTTGCTGGCTTTGGAACGTATCAACCTTCTGAGCCCTTCACATTCATGCTTTTTGTTCCTGGGTGTTGAAAACAAGAGTGCCTGCCTAATCCTTAGTATGTTTAAACATTTACACTTCCGATTAAGACAATAAATATGTATTTCAGCAAATATATTAATTAAAATTCAGAAGCCATTTCTCCATCTTCCTTACACTCCCAGATCAGACCAGTATAAACTTAAATGTTATTCTTCTTCAAAATAACATATGTTTGCTGCCTAGATCATCTAGGAATATTGCAGCTAATTAATTCCCTCGCATTGTACACCTTAGAGATTAAATCTTTATGTTAATCCGTGTCAGTAGCACACAGTACAGCCTCCTGAAACCTGAAATGCTTTTGACCAGCTAGAATTTTTGGGTTTAATACAATCTGTCAGACCAAATCCAATGGTCTATTTTGGCCCTAAGCTTTATTAACACCAAGAGATGTGAGAGTTTCATGTGTGCTTCCTAAATCTGACCAAACTGGTTATCATCTTCTTCCAAAAAAGGCTGGAAGGGCACTTTATACAATGGATTCCTGGCATTGCAGCTTTACATACTAGCCAATTGATTCTGCTTATAAGTCATTGTATGGCTTTTGTGGTAAAGTGATGCTTCAGTCACCAACACAACCACCACCAAATGCTTAAGGACACATGAATCATTAAAAAGATATCCCTCAGTCTTCATATTAATAACTTACCTCTATTTTAATAAATAGCTGATGAAACACAGGCTATTTTCCATACTCAGAAGGATATACTGAGGAGCAAGTTCTGTACTTCTCACTGCTATGCTACACAAACTTAGCAACTGGAATGAATTTCATCATTGATGCAAGCTCAAAAGTGTCAAAGGTTTGTTTTCAGTGGTATGCAGGTCCCAGTGTAAGTGCACTACATAAAATTATTTGATGACTTGGAGACTTTTTCAGAGAGATGCTGAACAAGCTGTGAATTAACAGTCTCCTTTTAGCCAATGATTACACATCACTTGGGGAAATAAACTAGTTCATAAGAATTTTCTGCAGAAAAATGTCAAGCACTGAATAGTCTTCAGTGACAACATATTAAGATAATACTGTCTGGAAGCGGCAAAATGCCAAAAAGTTTGGATGATCTGCATCTTTTAAACCTCTTATTGTGGTCTCTTAAAGTAGTCACTTCTGAAGATAACAAAGCAATGAAATCATATCCTCCTTGTAATATGAAAGCTTTGTCATGGGTTAAATTTCATACCAGCTCTCTTTGTGTCCTGTTCAAGGCTGCTACCTTACACTGCACCACCTTTCTTAGGTAAATCATTAATTCCTATGGTAATTTCGCTACTGTAATTTATTAGCATGAAATGTGGTGAGACAGAAAAGCAAAAGTGAAAAACCATTTTAAAAAATAACCTAACAAATAACTAAAGATCATTTACATTACATGAGAATGCCCAGTGAAGCTCTAAACACAGACATTACTAGCCACAAAATTCTCTCAGAAATTAAACTTCAAAAAATAACAAAAATCACAAGAACTTATAATATCATAGTATATCAGCATTACTGTCATTGCCTCCATAATATTTGTTTCTAAGGCAAACAAGGCAAATTTTTAGCACTGAGCACAGTCCAAGTGAGATTTAACACCAGATGCAGAAAGAGAAGCTGTTCATCTGCAGTTACTACTACATTCAAATATGCCAGATGAAGACAAAGACACAATAGGAAAAACACTACTGCAAAATCAATGTCATAACTTTTTAAAAGTTCTATGCTAGAAAAATATCCACAATACATAACTGTAGCTATTTTACTCACAAGTACTTTTCACTGATGGAAAAAGATAAGAAATCCCTTGGTAAGAATAAAAGTTTCCTTATGCTTGAGGACCTAGGAGTTGCTTTAAAGCTAGGTACCAAAAAAATAACCAATTATTCAAATATTTCTCTATTTTGTTCAGCATATCCTGGGGGGAGAGGAGGGGGACGCAGAAGGACAGAATGGGGGACACAACATGGGACAATATGGACACAAACTAGATGTCTACTTAAAGGAAAGAGTTAGACTTGAAAACTGGCCAAGACTTGCAAACATATTAAGCCAAGAAATTATTTCTCCCTTCTGCAGCTAGTTGCTTCAATGATTATGAAGTAATAGAGATGAAGGAGACAGAAAAAAAAGAATTGATGGTGTTAGTCTTAAAACAGATACTCTAGTTCCACTCATATTCCATTGTTTTCTACATTTGGCTTCCCCTTATAATATACCTCTTGCTCCAGACATCTTTCCAGACAGCCTATGCAGCTTCTGTTACCATCTATTAGTGTATTACAAAGCTATTTATACTACACTATAGTAAGCACAGATGGCTAGAGTCAATCCCAATAAGATTTAACAGTAAGACAAGAAAAGACTGGTTATCCATATCCACTAAACAACCTACAGCAAATAAAATAAAGATTATTCTTTAGAGAAAGGAGATAAAGATAAGATGAAACAATGTTAGCAGCTTTACTTTAGATTATAAGGGCAATCTAAGGAAAAGCACATTACTGTTTACTTAACTCCTAAAAGTTAGCTACATAAAGAGCTTCCAAGCTAATGTCTTCCAAGAGACAGTTAAGAGTTCAATGTCAACAATAGTTTGAGATTAGTAGACTTTGCCTTTACAGATAAAAAAACCAACTTGTCACTAGAAACAAGCAGCAAAAGATGACCAAAGGAAAAGTAAACAAAAAAAGGAATCCATATTTAAGAACAAACTAAAAGCACATAAAAATCAGAATCCTTTTTCTACAATACAAAAGAAAACTTAAGATTTCCATTACTCCTTCCCATTACAATTTGCCATGTTCAGTTTAGAAATGAAGAATAATTATACAGTTTCTTAAATTTCCTTAATTAGAATTAATGCAAATTCTTAATATTTTTCTATATTGCACCATTTAAAAAACGGTGGTCAAGTCTTACTTTATCAGTTTCATTTCAAAGGTAGTAAGTATAGGTGTAGGTAAAAAAAATACTCATTCTTTCTCTCAGACCACATAGGTTTCAAAATTTTTCCTCCTTCACCACAGTAATAAAACTCATACAGACTCATAGAATCACAGAATCACTCTGGTTGGAAGAGACCTTTGAGGTTATCAAGTTCAACAGTTAACCCAGCCCTGCCAGGTCACCACTAAACCATGTCCCTAAATACATATCGTACAAAATAGGTAGTGAAAAAAAGTGAAAGACTAATGCCACTTTAGAACAGCCAATAACAAGCTTCAAGTAACAAACTCGCATACAGAAAACATATTCAATGCCTGAACTGAAAAAGTAACTAACTTATTAGAAAGTTTTTGTTTTCACTTAGGCCTAGGAAAATATAATGAAGAAATTCATCTTTCCTGTTCTGGAATTCTATTTTTTCCTGATGTCATAATAGTAACTTTCTATCAAAACACATAGGCAGTAAAAAAGCTGCCCACTAATAAGGGAAGTTTTTTTTCTCCTGAACCATAAGTAAAGGACAAATAAGCTAACTCCATCTATTTTCAGTTAAGGAATTAATGTCAGTGAGGAGAGACAGATGAATTCTGCACTACCTGATCCTAAATGCTGGCTTCCTCTAAAGTACATGCATGATCCTCCATGAACTAGGAGGGACTCTAGCCCGATACAAAAAAACTTGTTGAACAGAAGTCCTCGTCTTCTTCAAATAAGGTTATTGGTATTCCATTCTGGAAACATGAAAACCTTCCAAGTATTTACATGGCAATCACACAATGAAGTGCAAAAATCCTGCAATTAATTCTTTTTAAAGCAGCCTTTGGCTTTCTTAGTTTGATAGAGATGCAGTTGTGTGGGTGTACATTAGGGCAGAGATGTTCTGCTCACAACAGTAAAGAAACACTAGATATATAGCTGGGGGGAGCCCAGCTGAGGGGTGGGCTTGTTTTTGAGAAGCCTTAAACCTCTAAACAGACAAAAGATAAATGAATGCTGGCAATCGTTGAATTGATACAGAGATCTAGTATTTGATTCATCTCCTTTCCAAACACAGAGGTTTAGATTTCACTAATGTTAAAAAAATAAATTCTTTAAATATCTTCAAAAGACTCATCCGGGAGGGCAACGTGAGCTGCCCAAACTTACCAAATGGTGTAGAAGGTATATTTGATGGTCAACATGATAACACTTCATAATGAAGCAGAGTAAACGGTAGTATTACCAGTGCAAACTTCCTCTTCGTAGCTGATAGGTTTTAAGCTCTGTTACTTGCATGCTGTTCTACCTTCTTTACCTTTGATAACTATATTAATACAATAGGATGATAGTAACACTGTGCTATGATGCAACTGATCACACTGATGAAATGAGCATGTTATTTCATAACAATACTATGCCATAGTTGAGTTGTGCATCTTAAATTTGCAAATACAGAAAGTTTTTAATTATGATCTCTTTGAGAAGAAAAAGTAAAAATCACTAACAAGCAATGTAGATCATAAATAACTCTCCTTAAGTGGCAAGTAGAATTCACCATACAAAATACATTAATTATACAGTCCTTTTACTGAACAGAAATGGACAGGACACTTTGTAAATAACAATGATGAAAATGAGTTACTCTGATGAATATTGCTTCATGGAATTTTACAGAAATAAAAATCAGAATTTCTGAAAAGTTTTCAGAGAGCAACACAACAAACAATTACAGTTGCATTAAGTTTTGTCCAACTGGCTGTAAAGACAACATAAAAAGACAAAGTGATTACAAATTACAAAGTCATTATGTTTTGTTCTAGGATTAAAAATACCACCATCATTTGGAATCAAGTCATAAAGAGAATAAAGAATTATGCCTATATTTTGAGTTTCTCCACAGATCTGCAGTATTATGAGTAATGCAGGTTTGATACATAACATTTAGGATGTTTTAAGTAGTAATGTAATGCCATTATCCAATTATTTTTTTTAAAGTAACGATCTTCATTTTAGACAAACTATGATTTACATATACACATTTTTATCAAATGCCTGGTGCAATCATCACAACAAGACCATTAGCACAAAGCACTATAAATATAACAAAATATGAATGAAGATTCCCCTAACTTAGCATCTACTAAAAAACCTCAATACCCAAGCATCAAATAAAGAGTTATGTACACGTGGGCTAGGACATCCCAGCATCATGACACCATTGGCTGATAAAGTAGCCTAGCTAGGCAGCTCAAAAAACCTTAATAAACAGATCAACTCTGAGACTTACTTTAGTGACAGACAGTAGCTGCAGCTACTTAGCAACTGGACTGCAGCAGCACTAACACTGTGTTAAAAACTCTTCCTCCCCAGCTACTACAGGCAAAAAGTAAACATATATTCATATATAACACAAAATGTTTGACTCTCAGACAATTTGAGGGAGTTGGTATTTGACATACGAAGAATATACTTCCCCCCACACACTCCATCTTTAAGATGGGAAGTGTCTTATTAAAGAAAGAGTCCATTCTCAATTTTTGCATAAGTGAGAACACAGGCTCTAGCATGCACCTAGCCTCCTACTGTTTTACATTAAGGCACAGTTTTTGCATAGGCCTATTTCATTATTTTCAACAGATTTGTTAGAATGATCAAGATCTTTCAAGAGAATTGAAGAGTCAGTTGCAGTTTTGCACATACAAAGTACTGAAAATATTTTAGCTAATATTACCATATTAATAATAACCTTTACTGACAAATCTGACATTTTAGAGGACATTGAGAGCTACCTTTGGAGGTTTGTTGGGTTTTTTTAAAACGAAAGATCATATCCTAGTTTATTATGTTTTGTAAGGCTATCCTTTTTGAGTGACTATATTCTTTATCCCTGTGATCTAAGGCTAAGAAACTGAGCCAATGAGCCAGAAGTCAGGGTCATTATCTTCCATATTAATCAGTCCTGTCAGTTAAGTCTTAAGTTAAGCCTTTAAATACTTCTTTTCACACCAGAATTCCATTTCACCCTTACATCTATAGGGTATTTAAAACCCACAAAAAACATGCTACTCTCTGACCAGAGAATTACATTACAAACACAGGCCTTGCATAACTTTATTTGCATTTTAAATTTACAAGACAGCTACATCTAAACGTATTTCAAAAGTAGTTGTGTTGTTTCTTAACAGGAGGTAACATTTGAAACAGTAATTAAATTGCTAATCATAATTTCGAAACTAATAAATTACAATCATACATGTAAAATTACCAATTATGTTAAACTATAGCATGTTAACAAAACTTCTCCAACATGTTGTATTTAAGGATGGTAATTACTCAGTGCTTTTTATGAATAAGGTATACTTCTAATGCATTCTTGTCTGGGATGGATTAACTCATAATTTTATTTTTTTTTTCAATTATATCTCATGAATTACTGAAAACCATCCATGCTTTAAAGTGAGAGCCTTGTGAAGTATTAGGACATCCATAAATAATTCAGATGGAGTACCAATCAATAGAATATAAGCAATCTGCACAAGAAATAAAAGCATATTCCTCACTGAAGTACCAGCCTTCTAAAACTTAAACAGTGTACAAATAAATAAGCCAGCATATTGGCAAATTTCCCCAGAAGAATCCCTATGTAGTACTTCCTCAAAGCAGTCACTCTTAAAACCCTTGGGGACACCTACTTGTCACAGAATAAATTACCTGGCTAATATCCAGTATTACAGTGTATTTCAGCAGGCACCCAGGAGACAGGCATTAGAGAGCACTTTTGCAGCCTTGCAGGGTAGTCCTTACATAAATGACTTTGCCCAATTATAAAATATAACTGATGTACTTATTTTGGAGTTTTCTAGCAGCAGCCTTTCATCTTAAGACACTTATATAGCACTGCATTTTTTTTTTTCCTAAAATCACAGGTCCCAAAGTACAGTACACTGAACAGGTGTTTTTTTCAAATGAACGTAAGTTTTTAAGGCATTCAAAGCAAACAAAAATATCTAAATAGTAATCCAAGTGTTCGCAAACACTAAAATTAGGCTGTTTAATCGAAACTATTGGGGAAATGGGAAATAAATTCTCCCACAACTCTAAGAGTAGCTCTTCTTTCCTAGTTACTTAACATAAATAGCTAAGCTTGCATCCCACATGCAACATATATATAAAACTAGAAAACACATGCATCACAAGTACACTACAGCTCTCAGAAAAGTAAGAGGGACTTCTTGGAGGCGTTTACTTCATCTCGCTATAGCAATCCACAGTCACCACAGCTGTAGCCCAAGAAACCTGTTGACTCTGAAGTTGTAAACCAAATCAATGCTTTACACCGAATCAAAGAAATACATTAAGGAATATAGTAAAGCTAAATAGAAAATTATTTTGCACACTTGGAATTCAGATTTTTAAGTGTGACACCAAAGAACGCAGGATATTCAAAGACGAAGGAAAATTATTTTCATTGAAAGAAATGTGAAGGACTTTTGAAAATCGACTGCATTTTACTTGACTTGCACCAAACAGCGAACGAACTCAGCGCACAAGCGCAGCACTGGGGAGAACGTGAGCCACCTTACGGGGGCAGGTTTCGTAACTGATGAGATTCGGGTCAGACCAGGTCTACTGTTCATGTGCTCTGCGCCCAGCACTTCGGACGCACCATTTAAACAACTTACCGCCTTACTGAACGGACTCTCCTGCCATTACCCGCGCTCCAACACCCTCCACAGAGCCTCCGGCTATTCACACAGCCCCGTCTCCCCCCGCCCGCCCTCTCGGCACTTCTGACAGCGGCGAGGCGAGACCGGGCGGTCCCGGCCGGCGCACGCTTCCAGGCGGCGGGGGGCTCCGGTCCCGCTACCGCTCGCGGAGCCGCGACGGGGCGCACCCCCCACCTCCCGGGCCGGCCTTGCCCCGGGGCCCAACGCCCCCACCGCAGCCACCGCTTCCCCCACGGCGGGGCGGGAAACGGGGAGGAGGAAGGGCAAACGCAACTCCCCCTCCTCCGCCACCTTTTAACGGCTGGCGACCCGCGGGGTGTAAAGTGGCTCCCGCGGCCCGGCCCGCTGGGCCCCGAGGTGCGGGCTGGGTGTCTTGCACGGCCCGGGGCACACCGGGCGGTCCTCGCCGCTCAGAGGCGCTCCGGGAACTGCCCGGTGAGACCTCCTTCCTCCCGCCGAGGCGCCGCCGTGAATTAGAACAGAAATTAAAATTCGGGGAGAAGGGAAGAAGCTGAGGTTACACCCCAGCCCTGGTGCCCAAGGGATGCCCTCAGCCCATAGAATGCCCGCCAGCTGCCGGGGCAGCGAGCTGGGCGCGGGGTGGCGACTGGCCGGGTGGGAGGGCAGAACTTACGTCTCGGAATTTGTTCCACTGCCCGACCTCCTTGTCGTACTGGGAGATGGTTGTGAGCCATTGTTTATCGTCCAGAAAATTTCCGCTGTCCGGTCTGCCCCCGGCCGCCGTCGCCGCCGCCAGCGCCGGGCTGCACCAGGCTGCTGCGCACACGCACACGAAGGCTGCTGCCTTGAGCATCTGGGCGAGAGGAGACACGGGGAGGGGGGTTACCCACGCCAGAGCCGAACTCCAGCCGGGGGACCGGGACAACGGCCCAGCAGCGGTCCCCCTGGCCCACCCGTAAAGGGGCGAGGAAGGGGATGGGGAGGGTGAGGCGGACGCCCAGCCCGTCACCTTGCTGCTGACTCCGCCACCGCGCTCCTCGCCGCGGCCGGAAAAGCAGCCCCCGCTCCCTCCCCGCACGCGCCGCCGTCTGCAGCCGGCCGCCGCGCGCCCCGCGCCGTGCCCGCCCCTCGTCCCGCCCCGCCCCGCCCCCGTGCCGCTCCGCGCGCCGCCGCGGCCGCGCTGGATCTAACGGTTTGAGGCGAGCGGAGCAGCGTCCTCCTGCGGGGCTCCCACCCCGCCCCGGCCCTGAGGCCAGCGGCGCCGGGGCTCGGTCTCTGCCCTCCCGCCCGCAACGGCGGCGAGACCAGGCGTAGGGGCCACCTTCGTCGCGCCCCTTATGACCCCGCAGTGCCCGCCGGCACCTTGAGGTGGGAGTGGAAGGGGCCGGGACTTCCCTACAGCTGCGTCGGCACCTCGTACCCCCAGTTAAGTCTGCGAAAATCCTCAGGCGGATACAATCTTTAAAGACTCCCGGTAATTTCGAGATAAAACTTCCTGTGCCTTAGGGGGAAGGAGACTCGAGCTCTCCCCTTGCCTCTGGGTGCCGAGCTGGGCACATGCTGGCCTTGTAACGCCACCTGGGTGGTTCCCTTTTGTAAGAGTCATGCCCTCTTCCCCCTTTTTCTATCTTTTTGTCCTTAAACTGCAGCTGTACATTAACCCGAAGCCTTCGGTGACATCCAGTTTCTTTCCCGAATTAGTTAAATTTGATTTAGAAATGAGCAAGTTGCATAACTAGTTCAATTACCTTTCCAGCATAGCTGACTCCGTATTTAATTTCAAATTCCATCTGCCATTCCGTTGACCTAATTCATCTAATTTTGTAACCTTAGCTTTATTCCCTAGACCTGAGTAATACTCTGCTTTTGAGGTTTGTGTCGGCTGCGTGTCACAAGGTTCTGGAGGCAGGAGGGGGACAGGGAGGGCAGGGGCGGCCTCTACGGGGGAACGCGTGGGGCTGCCCCACGCCCGGGACAGCCGGATCCTGCCAGCGCTGTAGCAGAGGAGGCACTGGGGGCCCCAGCCGAGCCCGGCAGGAAAGCTGCTGGTGCCTCTGTGAAAACAGAGCTAAGAAAGGGCAGAAAATGCTCGAGGGAGGAGATGGGAACAGAAAGAGTAAGAAACAAGAGGGAACACCAAGGTCAGACAGAGGAGGGAGGAGATAGAGATGCTCCATGGCAGCCCCTGAAGACTCACACCGGAGCAAATGGATATACCCAATGGAGGTGTGGCAAGCCCACACTGGAGCATGTTTTCCTGAAGGACTGCAGCCCCCAAAGAGAGGCTATGCCTGAGCAGAAGAAAAGCGTGAGAAGGAAAGAGTAGTGAAGAGAAACTGTTACACGCTGACTCTCCCCCCCGCATCAGTTCCCCCTGTGCTGGTCAGGGAGAGGAGTCTGGAAGGAAGTTAAGCTTGGGAAAGGAGGGAGAAAAGGTGTTGGTTTAGTGTGTATCTTCTTGTTTCCCACTACCCAAATTACCAATTACATTTTCATTTTGATTGGCAATAAATCTTATCCAACTCAAGTCTATTTTGTCTGCAATAGTAATAGGTAAGCAATATCCCTGCTTTTATCTTAACCCATGAACTTTCTCATTCCTGTTCTTCCTGTTTTCTCCTCCTGTCCTACTGGTGGGGGTGCTGTGAACAGCTGGGTGGAAGTTTGGCTGTTAGCCAACACTAAGCCACCACAAGGTTGCTAAGTGTGTGAAGAGAACACACTTCCGGTGTAGTATCTGCAAGCATTTGCCATGTCAAAAATTGAGAGTTACTTTCAGACTTGAAACTAGGGCCAAGTCCATCATGAGATTCTCAGATCTGATGAGCAGAGAAATTCCACTTTATGAAAAAAAGAGAAGTGAATATGAGATTGTGACTGTTCTTAGCAAGTTTTGAATTTGATCATAAACTGTAACTACAGACAGATAATAAAGTATGAATTAAATCAGCTAACCTGCATCTTACACTACATAATACATACCATTTTATTCCTAAACCTGTATAACTAAAAATCAATGAAAATATTGTCACCAGTCTGACAGATACAGAGGATGATTGCCAGATTAGTATTTATGTGTCAGACTCTGAAAATGCTACCTCTCCAGAATTATATTATATTCTGTAATAAATGAATCATAAAATTCAAAGCAAAGGGATAGAGGGACTGCACAGAGGCTAAATAAGAATCAATAAAACAGTCATGCTATTCTCAGGGCAGGTTATAGAGTCAGTCCTTATACAATCATGTCTGTTCTATTTGTCAGTCTTAAAGTTAATTTCCTACAAATTTGTCAGTCTTAATGTTAATTTCCTACAAATCACTTTGCCCTTTGGCAAAGAAGAAATTTCTCTATAAAGCTAATTTGTTTTAATTTATTTCAAAGAATCAGTTATTTAAACTTTTTTAAAAGCATACCAATCCTAAAATTTGTGGGTTTGCTTACTCATTAGTCAAGGTAATGTCTTTTAGCTTTGCTTCATCTATGTTTCACATTTTCATCCAGACAATATTATTCAGTACTTTTAACTTATGGTGCATCTTTCCATACTTAGAGAAGAAGAATAAAAGTGGCTGGGATTTGCGTTCAGTAAAAATCCTCAGAAAAGGAAGCTCTGGTATGATTTGTGTTTTACAAAAGTTTTACTGCAATTTGTCAAAAAAGTGATCTTCCACACCTATGACTGCAGTTTCTACTGACAACACATACTAAATGATCAATTATATGTAATTTTGCCTGAACCAAGCTATTTGAAGCCTTTAATAATTCTAAATGTATTCCTTATAATTTTAAGCACTCTGATCTCCACATAATTGGTTTAAGAGCCTCATTCTGATCAAGGACTTTACACAAGTTGGTAGTTCCATTTATTCAAGCACAAAAAATGATACTTGATTGAAATGGCTTTTTGAAGATACAAAACTATGACAATTTCTTTTTTTCCTTAATAATTTCACTGCTCTTCAAAGATTAAATTTATGTATCTTGAGAATTATTTTTTCCTTTATTTTAAATGTACCTGCATTTCTCACAGAAAATATATCTGTATTGTTACATATTGATGTGCCTAACAGTAGCATCTTTAAGATACGGCAGGGAATCCAGTCCTGCAGTAATAAGAGAGTACACTAATGGTAAAAGGTACATAATTTTAAACTGATAGTTTAGAAACTCTGATTAATCACTCTTTTCATCATTGTCCAGTTAAAGAAACATTGCTGTTATTAATAAAAAATTATCTTTCTTCTCAATTTCAAAATATGATATATTTTCCAAGTTTTCAGTAATAGAGATTTTTCAAATATTAAGACTTACTAGTTTAAAATCATAACTATTCAGTTTGCTTTACCTCTGACTAGATGACAGAGCCTGCAGGGCTCTTTGCAGAGAAGATGGTGTTGCTGGTAATATACTTGTAGAAGGTTACAAAATTGTTGTAAACAATATGGATGTTGCATAAGAAAAAGGATGGATAGGTGAAAAAAGAAAGAGTATACGTATAAATATGTGTTTTGTATATACATCTGTATGTTGTATGAAAGGGTGTTGGAGTTATGTAATAGACTCATCAAGAGATATATTGGAAGAAAAGTTTGTAATGATGAAACAGAAGGGACATGCTGAGAAATTACCAGGAAATGCAAAAACATTTGTGCCCTGAACAGTGTCTCAAAAGTACTTTACCCACTTCCTGCAAATGAATGTGTTCATTTAAGGCACTAAAGCATGGAGTTAAGTTTATAATAACACAGCCCTTGCAGTTAAAATAATTTTTAAAAATTATGCTGAAGGGAATCCCAAGGGAACATCTAGCTATCCCACTGTCCACAAGCAAAACCAGATATATCTTGTCACTCCTGGCAGATGTCAATCTAAATGTATTTTTAGACCACGAGTCACCATCGATGGAGTTTCTCTCAATGACAGAAGCTCCACACTAATCTATGTCAGTGACTTTTACTAGTCTAACTTCAGAAAATGTTTCCAATACCCAAAACAAGTTTTTCATGTTGCAACTTAAACTTACCACTTCTTAAGGCGAATCCTTTTCACCAAAACCATGAAGACTCTCTTCCTCTGTTCAGCAGCTTCTTCTATATTGTAAGCTATTGTAACTGTGTTCTATTTTTCCTTCCTGTGATATATTTATTAACTTATTTTACCCTGTTCTTTTAATCTTATGCCACAGTTTTGAGACTTCTGGTCACTTTATTATGCTGTTGAATCTTTCATATCAGTCTACCTATTTTTTCATCAGTGCTTGGAACACTAGAATACCCCCTTTATGCCTCCTCACTGCTGAACAGAGCAGAAGGTTTACTTCCTAAACAGAAATTACTTTGGCTTCATATGATTTGTTGTGTCAAATACATGCTGACTGCTATGCATGTGTTTGGTGTCTTCCAGACACTTGAAATAGTGTAGTGAATTACCTGTCCTCCCTGTATTTTCTAGGAATTGAGAGCAGGACAACAGGAGTTTTGCTTTCTGACCCTTTTTCAACCCATTCTTTTGAAAGTTCCTTTTTTGAAAAAACCTTGTAAATTGCTTTTTTACAGTCATCAGATACCCCACTTGTTGTCTATAGTTTCTCAAAAGCACCTGCTAACAACTCTGAGATTCTTTCAAACAGTTTTGTAAATGTTCAGGGGCAGAGTTCATAAGATCACTAAAACAATCACATTTTTACAAAAATTCCAAATTGGAATTGTTAGAGTTGTTACAAAGTCTTTTCTAGACCCTTTCTTTTTTCTTGTCATTGCTGTGATAGCTGAGCTAACCACCTACATACTTTTAACGTTTAGTACATAGACATTATAATATTGTTTCTTACATTACTACATTCTTCTTCCACAATAGAGCATTTCCCTTTCTTTTACCCTCTTTGTACTAATACATACTATGTTTCTAATGATTTCTCATTAACCTTGATGTCTTTTGCTAGCTGCATCTCAGATTTCTCTTGGTTTTTGTACTTGTGTCTCAAATAGCTCTGAAATATTCATCTCTCATAATCTTTCTTGACTTTCATCTACTTCAGGCCGCTGCAGACTTTAAGATTTAATATCTTTGGTCTTCAATGACTCTCCCTATTCTTCTGCTATTATTGCAGTTTCATCCTTAATATTTTTCCTGTGGGGTAGGTGCTCCAAGGTGCTCACAGTTCTCATACTTCATTAATATGATTAGATTGCTAAACATCTGTGGATCACTGCTGGCACAACCAGTGTCAGAAAACCAGACACCACGAACAAAGATCTAGAGAGCATGGGAGTTCAGGTGATCACCATAAACCACATATCCATCTGTGCTTATTGGCTGCTTATATACCCTTCAGAATAAGGCATTGATGAATGGACTTGTCTAAAATCAGAGGCCTAAGACCATCTCAAGGAAAGGTCTGAGCAAAGTCCTCACAAGCTTAGAACTGAAAAAGATAACAACATACTGGTGTGGCATCACTGCCTGACATCTCATCTAATCTTTCTGCCATTCTGTATAGCCCCAACAGCCACAGCTGATGCAACAGGAGTTCATGTAGATAAATCCTGAAACTCAAGCCTTCAAAAATAAGATAATTTCATAAGGTTTGGTTTCTTCATCCAGAGCTTTTAAAAACAGAAGGATCTGGCTTTCCATATAATACAAGCTGCAGAACTTTTACTTCCACACAAACCTTAGAAGCTTAATGTTTGGCATAACTTGTTCAAGAAAAATACCTTGTCTAGATATGGAATCTTCATTTTTCACTTTGACTACTGAATATTTTCAGTTGTTGTCATTGTCAAAGTTAAGGCTATATCTCTAGGAAAGCATGCAATGAAATTTTATATTTCCTGGTGTTCAAAAATTAAAAACTCTCTCTATATCCAGTGAACAATTTAAACTGTATGTGAAAATTTAGATCATCATAATATGCAGTGTCTTGATGACAAGGACAGTCTTCTATGTCTGCCTGTCAGAATGCAGTTTGTTCATTATAAACTGAGAAGTCTTCTCATCTGACTGTTCTCAGTAGTTCCATATAAAATCAGAATCTTTTCTTACCTAGGAGTTTCATCTGGCACACTTCACAGCTTCCAGAAAAAGGCAAACATCTATAATTATCCTCCAATGTGAAGGAGTAGGTCAGCAGTTCTCTAATTCATACCCCCTATAGTTTCTGTTTTCTGAAGTGTATGACTGGAGAGGGTCTTCCACACATGTTTTTCATCCTCAGGCAAAAATGAGAAATAAGAATAAGCAAAAAGAATTAGCTACTTCTGCTACTTTTACCCACTGAAAGTTTTCTGTTAGCCGAAATTTATTGATCAGAATTATTGAGGTACAATTTGAATTATGCTCAGCAAAAGGTACAGTGGATGGTACTATGATGTGAAAAGTACATTGTTGCTGGGTGACCTTTTTTCATTATGAATTTTCAGGTCTGAAATATGTTGTAAGAATCATTTTGCAAATCCACTTGAATAACTTATCTGAGCAAGTGTTTCTAGTGCAGGCAAAGCTAGAGGATGAAGTATGTAATAAAAGTGGTTTTTAAAAATTCCAGCCCAGATAGTTACTATGCAGGTTAGGTCTTCATTCTTTTGAATAAGGATGAAAATAACGCGTGGGGGGGGAAGTATCCCACATATCTACAGAGGACTTTGTTTTTTTCTTATTTTCTCTCTGAATCAAGCTCTCCTGCTTTTCCTTACTATGGAGATCACAGCATCTCTTAAGAAATTTCTCTTCATCATACAGTTTGAAAAATTCATGAATTATTCTGATCATTGCAGTTGATTAAACAGGTAGGGGTCCTTTTTGGTTCTTCATTTGCCACTTTTTCCTCTTTCCTGATAGTTCTGCACAGCTGGAGATTTTCAGCCCCATTGTAGCCTCATCATCTTAGTAGAGTTCTTTTGGCATGCTAATTAATCCCCTTTCTAATATTTACTCTCCCCGACCACAAAGCATTGTCTGCTTTTACATCTTATTTTGAAGAGACAGGGTTCTTAAAATTCTTTTATGTCTCTCTTAACAATAGCTCTATCCTATAAATAATGTGGCAAGCAAGAAAATTATTCAATGACAGATAAAATTCTAGCATTAAGACATTTTTCATTATTTCAACATCCTAAATGGCTCTGCTTGCTTTTTTTTGGTGGAAAACTAAGATTAGTTTTTCTATTTTACCAAAATACTAATAAAAATGGCGAAGTTTACTCAAATTTTTAATCAGATTTATCAAATACAGAAATATTCTGCTTTATATCAGTTCATATTTTAGGCTTCTTTGAAATCTCATTGAGAAATGAATGCTTTCCTGTAAAATGTTTTTTGCATGATATCCAAAGCACTGGATACACTACAACAATTTTGGATATTATATGTTGGACATTGCTATCTATCAAGCTATTTCTTCTGGACATAACACATATTATGATACACTTCTAATGTATTCATTGACATTATCGAGGCTTACAGAGGATTTCACAAAAACTAAAGAATAATGTCTAAAAATGTTCACAATAAATTGACATTTATCATAAAAGTTATTCTTTATCAAAATGGTTTATATGATAAATAAAATAAACTAGGCATATGTTTTTTGAGAGCAAAGATGGGTAGCTACAAATAGTTACTACAATAGTTACTAATTTGGCCTAATCTCATGTTTCTGAAAGATGGAAATATTTCCAAATTCAGATAGCAAAACTCTTTAAAGGAACCAAAGTCTTCAGAAGAGCAAAAGCAAAGCTAATCAAACATAAGAACCATCTTGACCCTTACTTCTGTCAGCAGCTGGACAAAGGCCTTCCCCCACAAGTATCCTGTATCTTACAGTGATAGCAGATTGACCTACTAACTGTAGGCTGATGAATTAACCTATGGAATTTGCTGGCCACAGCAATAACATTTTTAGAGTTTGGTTGAACCCACTATGCATCATCCACGTAAAACAACTCTTTGGTGTAAATCTGGAGGACTGCACATATTCAAGAGAGTTCTGCTATGAAAGTCACTGGGATTTGGGGAGTATCAGCATAAAGATTTATTCATACAATACTAATTAAAAAGCAAATGATGACTTTGTTTAGTTACTGTGTTAGATTTTGGAGCAAAGTGTAAGCATTAAAGGAATATGCATTACAACATGAGAAGAGGAATCTTAATCACTTTTACAGTCACAAACCACATCTATTCTTTGTCTCTGTTTCTATACCTGCTTAAGACATTTCAGAATTACATGGGTTTACTTTACTGGCCTATTTTTCTTCTTCAAAGCCACATCTTTTGGAGCCAAGTCCATTTCTAATCAAATATGTAATTTGACAGGAGTACACATTTGTGCTCATTATGTTAATTTGTTTTGGGCCTGTAGGCACTATTACGTATGTTATATGTCCTACCTTGTTACCAAATCATTTAGAGGCAAGAGGAGGCTACACAATTATGTACAATTTCTTTACAATAACCTTGATATGCAGTCTCGGTCTTTCTCTTTAAAAACTTGTGCTGTAATCATTAAACTTTCTGTATAATTTAAATTAAATTAACCATAAATCTTGCAAAAAATAAGGTAGGATTTTAAGGATATAGCTCCAAAGAGACTCTTCACATTTCTATCCAGTTTTGAAACATGAAAATTAGCAGCAGGACAAAACCTTTCAATGATACATTGCTTCACCAGCCCTGTTTACAGAAATTTCATTTATGAAAACCACATATACCTTTCTCACCTTTCTGTCACTTGCTGTCTTTCAAAATAACTTCCTTCCAATTCATCTAATTTTCTATGACTTTCAGAATACAAATACTAAGTTTCTTTTTCACTTATGCCTTTCCATCTCACTTTCTTCAGTTGAGTGCTTTGGCTGTATTTTTAACTCAATACATAATCCCATATGTGTTTTGTTTCAGAAGTGGAAAATTGATGTGGAACAAGAACACAATACAAACACCACTGCTGTAGAGTACAGTTGGCCTTCCACATTACTGGAGTTGATGAAGCTATTGGGGGTGGATTGGTACAAATTTATAAATCATTGCAATGTCCAGCCAAATCTCTCAATACTGAGCTGGTCATTTTGAATTGGCAGAGGTGTTTTACAATTGGCAGCTTGTCTTAATCAGGACATCTAGGAACTAAATATTCTGCTATATGGTCATTCTTGTTACTATTTTAATTTTTCAGAACCGTTGATACATCAAAATTCAGAAACCAGATTCTGAAGGGGGGGAAAAAAAGACAGAAAGTATACTTAAGAAATTGAGGAAAGGAACTCCAGTTCCATAGCACTCCAATTAACTGACAATGCAATGAAACAGTTAAAATGTGTTTCTGCAAAATAATTTTTTTCCTGTGGGATGCTAATTCTGCTTATACGGTGGGCATTTTCACATAGCAAAATTAATCACTTTATTCAACCAAATTGAAAGATTTTGTTTTGTCATAAAGCAACTAAACAGTAAATTTCCAGGTTGACCAGAATTAATCGGCTGTAGTTTGTAGTTGCTGTATTTCGCAGACTAAGTTCATCAAAGTCCCAGTCTCTGTGGACCAGGTGTGTGTTTAAACCTCAAAAGACACCATAATTGTAGAAGATGTAGTTTTGCCATGGAGCCTAGTCAGAGACCTGGAAATTTCTCACCATCTGGCTTCTTAGGTAGACCATAGAAGAGAACAGGAACACAAAGTGTTTAAACAGTAAAGAAGTAATTTAGAGATACCAGAAGATGCAATTTGTCAGGCTCAAATTCTGAATATTCAGATTAAACCAAATTAAAAATAACATTTCAATTCAGGGCAATCAAAACACTGAAATTAAAAGAAAAAGCCATTTTTAAAGTTTGGATTCTACAGAAAGTTTTAGGATTTTAACTTTTCATCGAGATTTGACATGGAAGAAAATGAGAAGGAATGAAATATCTTACACATAGTGAGGAGTCTGGAAAGCAGTTTATAAATCTATTGGAAACTTGCATGCCCTTTACATAATGGCGGGTTTTGTTTAGGATGATCTGGCTGAAAGGACACAAGATATTACCGGAAGAGTTACCATAAATCCAATCTTAAATCTAAATCCCTCAGAGATGGCAGTTTTTCCACACTCTTAGCAAACAACTTCTTCCTAACACAGACCCATACTATACCAAATAGCTGTGTGTATAGAGGAAGCAGGGAGAAGCAGAAATGCTCAACCTGTTGTTTTCTCCTCCACACATGCTGATGAGCATAGACCTTTAAAAGTCTGTAATTTAACCAAACTTTAATCCAGCTAGGTTTGACTAGATTAGTCAGGTCACAGGTTTAACATTTCTACAGAAGTTTTCTGGTCTTGAATGGGGATCACATGTTATTCTACAGCAAACAGCAGTGAAGATGCTATCATCAGATTGATGGTAACCCCCTGAGCTACACTTTAGATTCAGCAGATAGAACCCCCACCAGTAGATCTCAGTTTCTCTAGAGACTCCTATAGAGCGCGACAGAAACACTAGATACCAAACACCAAGGATCTCAAACTTCCTGTTACCTTCAAATATTGTGCAAGCTACATAGAATCACAGAATGTTAGGGGTTGGAAGGGACCTCAAAAGATCATCTAGTCCAACACCCAACATAACTTCCCTATATCATAGATTAAAGTCAATAACCTAGAGTGCTTCTTCCAAGCTCCAGCATGCATCTCAAGGAGGCTGCTTGTGTTTCATAGACACCTCTTACACCCATCACAGTCTCTCCAAATACCGAAACTAATTTATCACTGAAATAAGAGAGAAAGAAGGCTGGTCCTTCCAGAATCTTTTACTTGCAAGTACAGCTCTGGACTCTATACAGGAATTTAAATTTCACGTGCCACTCTGATTCATATACTCCATAGCAAAAGAGTCAAGAACATAGGAGTTGATAATTGCCAGCATCTTTGAGAATCCAAACCCCAAGCTATCAACACTTTTGAAGGAGAGATTACATTGCATTCATTGAAGTATACAAATCCAGACAAATTCTAAGAAATCAATGTCCCAGTTTTTCCAAAATACTGCATTTCATCCAGCCTCATATTTATCAAAACTCTACCAAAGAATCACCTGTTCCTAATAACAGGGAGATCAGAGATTCAGAGTTACACATTAGAAAGAGTTTTAGCCATATGATAGAAGACCTCCTTTTAATCAGGGGTAAAGTTCATCCCCATTCTTCATCGCTCTGTAGTATTTTATATTGCCAACCACATAAAAGAGTCATAAGGCTTGGGTGACTCAATCCTTTCTTTAGAGAGAAACTCGCAATAAACAATTACATTTTCACCTGAAGTAATTCTGGAAGAGGAAGGGAATCATGCACCAAGAGAAGCTTGAAAACCAGCAATGAGTGAATGAGATGGAGCTTCCTGGTTTTTGATGTACACTTGTAACTATCTCAGTATCTCAGTGGTACAAAAATTTGCTCCAAAATTTTTGAACAGACATTAGTTCTCAGACTAAAATGGAAGCTATGGTGATAGGTAGTATTTTGATGGACATGCCACAGAGTTTTAGACAGTGTCATGGAACTGGTATGTATGAAATCTTGATGCCTCCTCTCAGAAATTGTTCTGAAAATGGTGCGTACAAATAGAATTACAGAAGCAAATTATATCTTCAATATAGAGCATTAAATGAATAGGTTGAATTGATCAATATATGCCAGGTCATGTTATGTATGCCAGAAGTCTGCATTAATCACTAAAAACTTGAAATTTGATTATCCCTGATCCTAGGCCATGGATGCAAAGAATATAAAAACACAGACACTTATGGAGCATACAATTAATGTTTTTCCCTTAATAATAATGGTATTTATTTAAAATATAACTGTCCTTTCCATAACTTGTTCACTGGGTTTTTCCAAACTAAACAAGCATGTGTATATATTGATTAAAGTGCCCATTTTTCTAATACTTTATTATATTTTGGAGTTGGATTTTTTTAAGAGGTTATAGCAAACTAAACTGAAAAGTAAATACTGAAATCTATGAGGTTTGATTTATAATATTGTTTCAGGTTTTATAGTGCCACTACTCTCTTTTTTTTTTTTTTTTTTAAGAATGGCAGATCTTCCCTTTTTTTTCATTTCTCTATTTCCACAATCCTATTCAGACCTACTCACTTACAAACTACTTTATGCAGCTGGAAATGAAATTGTTTTGTCCTATATACAGTGCCTATGTATTCACTGGGAATCAAATACATACTTGGGGTAGAGGTCTGAAGAAAGCTAACAGTTAACAATTTACATACACTGAGCATTTGGAAAGCATTTCTCTTGTGCTTCTTTACTTCAAAGAGTATTAAAGTATACATTTCTTCCAAAGTATATGGATAAGGAATAGGGAGGTATTAACTAATGTTAAATTAATGATTACAAATTGACAATGAAGATCAAGAACATAAGAGAATCCTTGTTCCAAGCTGGAATAAGATATTTAATAATATTCTTCATGAACCAGCACAAATCGAGAATACTTTAAACATCATCAAGACACAGCATCTTTTTAAAACAGAAACAACAATTCTAAACTAACTTTTAAATTGAATTTAGTCAAAGATTCACTAATTGAAGGAATGTGATAAAAGGTTGATTACCAACATATTCCAACCTTTTAGCATTTACTTCTAGAAACATAAAAAACCTCTTTAAATAGACCCATGTGCATGTTCTTAATATTTCACTGAGAAAACCTATTTATAGGAATGTGTCCTTTTCCTAATGTATTTAGGAGAGGAGTGCCCCCTAGTGATGACTGAAAATCACTTTGTTTTGAACATCAGTCAAAACGTATTTTAGAGATGCCAGCTGTGTTATTACAATCCTGTACTTACACACCGTCCTAGCAATATTTTTTCCATTCCTTATTTTATTTCTGATTTTAATTATTTATTTAGATGAAATGGATATTACTTGATAACGAGAGTGTTTCTGTTTGTCCCTTACACTGTAAGTAGTTATATGTATAACAATTTTTGATCTTGGAGACTTTGCTTGCAGGTACTAGAGTTCATACCTTTAAAATAAATCTAAGCTTTTCTGGCATCTCAGTGTGATTGCACACGTGTTTGAGGACTGCTGTTCTTTGAGAAGTTAATGCAAGAATGTCAGTAAGAGCCATACACCCTTACAATTCTTACAGTGACTAGCATTTTAATGTCAGTAGAAGTCTTGTGTAGATGTCTTTAGAATCATTTGTATTTCCTTTCAACGTGTCATTTCTTTAGTGCAGCACTGCAGTGACAAGGCAAGTAGTGCTATCACGTTGCACTAACACTGTGCTAGACATGCAATTCCCATTGCTTTCCTTGCTAGACAACAGAAGCTAGAATTCAAGTACTCTGAACTAGCAGCTTGTCGTCTTCTTAGGATTCTTGCAAAGCCTCTGCAATTGTTCCATGGATATCAAGGAAATCTAACAATTTTTCAAAGTGTAAGCCTGTTACAAATTAATAGATCTATGTACATATGTAATAAATCAGATTATTTGGCAAGGGGAAAGCCACTTCTTGTTTACAGAGAAAATATGTGGGTTGTAGACGCTACTACTGATGTTGGCAATTTCATGCAAAATAGCCAAACATTTTTTACTACTATTTCTTAAAGATAATATTTTGTGCAAAAGATTTAAGTAAAACCAAATTCATTGTTCATCATAAATCCACTTTCAGGAAAACTAAAGGAAAATTCATGTATAGGTCATAATTCTGACACAACAAAGGAGGAGGGATCAAACAAAAAGGTTCCTGGAGAAAATAGCCCAGCACAGAGAATTAATTAAACGTTCAACAGGATAGGATGTCATTTTCAGGCAGCAGACACAAATGCTGCAAAAATGCTAGCAAAGCCTCCACAACTGTGGAAAAGTTTACACTGAGCTGCCTAGGAAGTATATTTCAAATCAGCAAAGCCATCCACTCAAAGCAAGACAATGGTCGTATCTCTGCCACTTAGAAAACGATGCTAAAGTTCAAGTATAGTAAAAGATTAAGCAGAAAGCTAGCACTAAACTTTTTTAAAATGTGGCATTTAATTATGACTATTTATAGCCTTTCAATGTTATTGTTCATGTGTTTGTTTTTTATTAAAATGTTCTAACATAGGTCTAATAATACACTGCATCGAAGCCCTAATTTAAAATGGGCTTTTGCAGAAGATTTACTATGTATACTTGAGCCAAGTACAGCAAACAATTACAAGAATTATCTGCTTTTAACTCTGCTAGAGCTGCACCACAATATATGATGGATGCCTGGCACTCTAAGGCATTCTTTTAAGTCTCCCTCAGTCAAGCACTCCAAATGAAAGGCTTTTTCAAATTCCATCTACTTGTTGAAGAAGCAGCTTGCTTTCAACTGTTTTTTCCTCACTTTATGTTTATTCTTTCCACTTAACATTTTCAATTTTTTTTAAACAGTGCCATATTCCAGAATTGGGGAGTAGCAGACATATTCCCTAAAAAAACATATTGCTATCAGAGAAATCTCCCAGTCATTCACTAGTACCCCAAAAGATACTTTGTACACACAAACAGAATTAGGGAATGACATGCTGAGGCTATCCATCAACACCGTTTTGATATCTTGGGATGTGTAATCTCTTGTTTTCAGCATTGTTTAGAATCACCATTCTGTAAGATCCTGTAAGATTCAGTATCCCCACCTGCATAACTATCATCCCTGTTGTAAACCACTTGCACATTGACACATATCCGTAGGGAGCTGCATGTTTCCTTTATGTTTTCAAAGCAGCTCTCATTTTGGAGTTTCCATGCTGAGAGCCTCAGATGAGGCAAGCTTGCTGTCTGGAAGTTTTGCACATACACAGTTTATTATATATCTATATCATAATACAGCCAAGCTGTTTTTCAGAAATTAGAAGGAGCAGTTCACTGGGTGCAGAAGTAGTTGGCAAGTGTCTGATAGATTCTGAAACAATTGTGTTTTCATTACCTTTGAGTTTCTCACTTACAAGTTAATACATAATGGTTTAGTAGCTGAAATACTATAGAAAACGTGCATGTTGTTTCTAAAACAGATATGGGGATTAGTTGCACAGGATCTACCTTTGAGAAAAAAGTAAGAACAAAGAACATTATTGAAGGACCATGGGATTGGGTGGGAAGATCTAGGGATAAGATTATAACAGGAAAAGGAACTATGGCTTCTTGAATATGAGCACCCAAAATCCTTCAAGTGAAGTGTTTCTACTCTGCAACAATCTAGTTGAAGGTATCCAGGAGTATCCACCTATCTACTGACAGAATTTCTCTTGAGGAGGACATTTTTAACAAGAAGAGATATCAAATAAAGCATCTAGATCAGCACATGCCATTGTTACATGCTTACTGGAAGAATTCCTCAGTGTAGATGTGGCTGTGAAAGAAAGAAGATGTAGAACCTGGGGGATCTTTCCAGATTCTTGTTTGGTTTTCCCTGGCTGAAGGACATAGGTTTTGACAGAGATAGCAGCAAACTTGTATGTGCAATGTTCTGTTGTACTGTTCTGTTTGTTTGGGGTTTTTTTAAACTATGGACTTTTTATGACAAGAGGCAGTTAGAATAACGCAGATTTTGCTTAAATGTGAAATGGCAGTCTAAAGCACTTTCTATTCATTCTACTTGTGTTAGTACTTTACTCTGTCCTTCACACTGCCAAGAGTGTGAGACTTTTCAATGTAATGACAGAAAGAATCCTACCTGTCCATCAGTTTCCTTACCCTAGATGAAGTAATGTCTCTTCCAACTATTAAGTGATCTTATAAGGGCACATTCCTAAGCACCATTGGACAATAGCATGGTGCAAAAAGAGGCAACATGTCCTTCCTCACAATCCCTCCCTGCTTCTTTGTGTCAAGAATAGCATGCTTCACAGAGTCTCTAAGATTGTAATAAAACATTCAAGAAGTTTGAATAGTCCTTGAGAAACAACTCTTCCTTCAATGCATTCACAAAATGCAAAACATTTACTACAAGTGTGCAATTTATTTTTGCTACATATTCTAAATTTTTCCTTTGGAGACATATATAAAATTTTCAAGAAGCTCCACTAAATTGTTTATAAAATAACCTCTGATTCTACAACCACAATGCTATTTTTATGATACGCATTTTTAATCGTATACATTTTTATTTCTTGCCAGTAAAAACCACCAAACAATCCAAACCCAGGAGTTCAAATGGGCAAGGTTAAATTTAGCTCCTGCATATTCTGGGTGCAGTATTAAGCACATAAATAACAAGCCACATCCTCCCAGAACACGGCTACTGGAAACAGTCCATAACAGACTGAGCTTATCTTGTAGAAAGCCGTTTGTAATGCAATCAGATTGAGTGGAACTGGGTTTCCCCACTGAGGCACAGTGAAGTGCTGGCCTCTTGTTGAACTTCTGTCTGCAGCTATTGATTTCAAGCAACTTCCAGAGAGTGGAAAAAGTACATCAGCAGTATTAACCTGCTTTTTGTCTCCCAGAAAAGCTGTGCCATACATACTTCTCTCTGTTCCCCAGAGACACCTTCAGTGTCCCACCTAATGCAGCCTTCATCGATTGAACTTTATGAACATTCCTTGCAAATGAGCATCAACAAAACTATGCAGGGCATAATCATTTGTGAGCAATAATGCTTTATCTCAATCGGCTTTCTTGAAGCAGAAGTAGGTGATTTAAGGATAGAAATATTATTAAAGTGTGTTTGTGCCAAAGCACCAGATCTTCAAAACTTTCCATTAATCAAGACTAATGGTGTAACTGGTGGTTCTAAATTTGACCTAGCACAACTGAAAAGCAGAAATCTCCAGAAGTACTCATTCACTGCAAAAGCATTTAGCCTTCTTTCCATTAGCCCTTCTGTAAGATCAATTTCAGCACCCATAAACCTGGCCTTCAGTAACTTCTTGCCCGCAACTGCCAAACAAGTTGTGCCGCATCAAGACTGTAAAAAGGGGAAAAAAAGATACCTTTCAAAATTATGTGAACTTAGAGAAAGGCTACACTATTTTATTTTTTTATGAATACTCTTCATTTAATCTTTCATCATTCTCTCTCTCTGCTTTTGGCTTGCTTACATCTTCCTTCCTCCGATAAACTCTCACTTTAAGATGAAGGAATCCCAGTTCTACCATCCAATTAAGGAGGAGTGATCTTTCCTCTTGTAGACAATGCCATGCATGTCATTGTTTGAGATAATGGAGCCATCTGTAAGGCAAGGACAATGTAAGTTATCTTCTTTAAGAGATAATGGGGCAGTGATGGAAAAAGAGAAGTCTGAAAGTTATCAGCATCCGATTCTTTTTCTTACTGTGACTGGAAAAATTTTAGTCAATTCATGAGAGAGATTGGAATAGCATTACACTTTACAATAACTATTATTTAAAGTTAATGACAATTTTCATTTAAAAAATCTCCTCCTTCAACGTATTTCATATTTCAGAGCACGTTGTGACATCTATATTAACAATATGTAAACTTATCCCATAGTTAAAGTATGGATTTAGATGTGTTAAATTTGTAACTCACTGTGAAGTCAATAATGTAGATACAAAATACGCATTTTATTAAAAAGATGTTCAGGTTTTCCAACAATGCTACTAAAATTTACACTGCATGCTTTTCCCTGTCAAAATAGACCTAAAAAAAATAGTTTTGCGCATAGAATCAGTAGGATCTTACAATATACAAATTAATCTTTTTCATTTTTTTCATAATACCATAACACTTAATCTTTTTCATCTAGTATTTGCAAATATAGAACTAAAAAAAGTCCAACTTATGGTTGAGAACTAGGTATGTTTTCTTATTCACACACTGGTGAACACAATGTATGGTAAAAGCTAGAAAATGTAATTATATGGTTTGGCCATTCATCCAACCTGTTGGATGATTAAAGGACACCCAGCAAAGTGTCCACTTGTCTATGCTGTGAGCTGCCAGCTTCTCCAGCAGAATGCTGTGGGAAACAGTGTCAAATGCCTGACTGAAGTCCAGGTAGACAACATCCACCGCTTTTCCCTCATCCATTAAGAGGGTCACCTGATCATAGAAGGAGATTGGGTTGGTCAAGCAGGATCTACCCTTAATTAACCCATGCTGGCTGGGCCTGATCCCCCCGTTGTCCCGCACTTGCCATGTGATCACCCCCAAGATGAACAGTTCCATAATATTCCCTGGCATCAAGGTCAGGCTGACTGGCCTGTAGCTCCCCGGATCCTCCTTCCTGCCCTCCTTGTAGATGGGTGTCACATTAGCAAGTCTCCAGTCATCTGGGACCTCCCCAGTTAACCAGGACTGCTGATAAATGATGGAGAGAGGCTTGGCAAGTTCCTCCACCAGCTCCCTCAGCACTCTCGGATGAATCTCATCTGGCCCCATAGACTTATGGGTGTCCAATTGGCTTAGCAGGTTATTCACTGCTATTTCCTGGATTATGAGGGAATTGTTATGATCTCCATCCCCATCATCCATGACAAGATGCTGTCATGGAGATAGTCATTTTTTGATTATTATTTCTTCTGAAAAATTTATTGTCCTATTTAGTACTGGAAAAATGAATCAAATATTTCTCTAATTGCTGCGTATATATTTATGGATAATCTGTACACAAACTATCAGAATGGCATATTTTATTTGCTCTTTTCTTTAGAATCTATGTTTTAAAATTAAAAATCCCTTATAAAATACTTCTGAAGACTATATTATTCTCCAAGTGTGTATTAACCCTGGCACAAGGCTTCTGTTTTTAATAGAACATTCTATTATTTTTTCTTTTATGCCATATTTTCTTAGTAGCTACAGTGTTTTATGTCCTGTACCCTTTTATTTGAAGCTTTACATCAGCAAGAGCTGGCAGAGAGCAACACAATGCAATGTTCCTTTCTGGACAGGTACACCAAGTGAAACTAAGTCATAAGTTTCAGTTCTCTACCCCCTGTTTACAAATAATTTCTCCTATTCACATACAACTTTTTGTTTTGACTTTAGTAGCCATAATTTGGAAACTGATTAACAGACAGCTAAAGGAAATTTATTCAAGGCAGTTTATAAGCTTATTCTTAAAATTGTATTTAGTGCATTTATTTATTCTGCTATTCAAGACTTGCAAATTTTCAGTAATTTTATAATAGATTACTATTGTCAAGCAGCCTCCTGCACTTAATATACTTTGTAAATCCTAATAATTTTTAGAAGTACACTTGTGTAAAGAAAAACAGTTTTAATTTTCAATATCTCTTTAAACTGTTTTTACCAAAAAATAGTCTAAATGTTAACATTTTTTTTATACTTTAAAAACATTGTAGAAAAAATATCAGTCTTTAAATGACTTCAATCATATCTGGCTATGAGCTTGCATTCCTAGAAAAGATATCTGTAAAACTACTAAGGTCAGTTCCAAAGTGAAATGTTTATTTAGAATTAATTTCACCTGTACTGTTTCATAAGATAATACGTCTTCTGTTACTCCATGTATACATGTATACATATAGTCTATATGTATACTCAACAAAAGGGGCTTAGGAAAGCTTGTGAAAGCCAAAATACAAATTATTCTAGGACATCAACTCAGAAGAGATGATGAAGGAGAAGGGTAGGACATAATCCAAAGTTAAAACTTATTTCAGTCATTAAAATGACAGAAACTCAGTAAGAATGAAAAAAAACCCTCAACCACCACCACATGATCAAGTGAAAGGACTCCAAGCAGTCACAAGAACTACGATGAGAAAGTGAGTACTTTGTCAGTCTCAAAACATGATTGGTTAGCAAAAGTTAATCTATAAAATACTAGTGTAAGAGAACCACCAAAGTAAGCATGAAATGCATTATTCACAATTCAAAAAGAAATAAACAGAAGTTTAATCAATATTTTTTTCCTCTGGAATAGTCTCCTTGAAAATTTTATTGCATGTTGAGTATTTGAAGTACCTAATGAAACATTCAGAATGTGCATATCAAAGGATATAACCTTCCCTACAACAAAACCAAATAGAGAGAAGTGAAAATATTTCTGTGTAAATGAACTCTTAAGATGAAAGATAGAACAGCTGTGTGAAGAAATAGCACCACTTTGGAGAGAATCAGAATATTCTGATATTTTATTAAAAAACCCCTTCAGCATATTGTCTCATAGTGAGAGCATATGCTCTCAGATTTTTCCCCCAAGATGTGGGGGATATAGGTCAGATTTTAATTCATGTGCTAGTTGAGCATTTTTGGTTTATTGTTATGAAGGTTGTAATATCATCTCACAGCCCAATCAATTCTAGCATTGCTCTATGCCATATTTCTTTCTGTGGCTAAGTGGCTAATAGCTCAACTCAAAATGGATTTTTCAGAGCAGAGGCTGCGTATGACAAACAATGAATACTGTTATCTGATGCACAACTGGAAAACTCATTTTGAGATAGTTCTTGAAATAGCTGGTGAGCAGGTTATAGTCCCTGAAAGTCTGAGGGAGAAAGCATGTGGAATTTTTCACCAAGGCAAACAAAAATTAAGTTTAGCCAAAGAGAACAAACTAGAAGTTAGATCAGTAAATCACTCTGAATTGGTCCACTCAAGACATGGAGGCAGGCTAGATACAAAGCAATTTACTTTTCTTCCAGGAACTAGAAGGCAGCTAGGGAAATAACTATGATTTGCAGAGTAAATAGTCCTATCTTTCTCCATTCATAATAAAATTTAAGCTAAAAAATTGATCCTAAAGGTTTTGTTTAATAAATAGTTGTAGAATGATATTCTGTACAGGGATGTTTATCACAAGGTTTGGAAGTACAGTACTGAAAAAGAGATATTGTGTAGCACTTTCCAGTATGGATGGCTACCTGGCTTTGTGCACCATCTCTTTATGAGCTATGATATTCCAACTTTATTTGCTTTCTCTTTTTTTACAGCTTATTTTTCTTTGCTTTAGTTCCTTTCTTACAACAGAACGATAAGAAGATAATAAAATGTTTAATATGATTTCATCTTTTATTTACTTCTCTTTTTACTTTGTTTTGTTCTGCTTGTGACTTTTTAGTTTCCTTCAGATAAAATATAAGAAACCTTCCCAAGGGTATAAAAGGCAGCATTTGACTCATTATAATTTCCATACATTACTATAAATCTAAGCAGAACTGACTCCAGCTGAAGCAGTGAACCTATGCCTGCTTTAGACTAATCTATTTGAAAGGCAAATCACATCTACTGTTCCACCTTATTCAGGTCCTAGCTCTCCATTTTAAGTGCCTGACATTAGCAAATCCCTCTCTTAGCCCATAATCTAACAGCATCTAATACACTAATGATTAAGGTCTACAATGATAATTTACCCATACACAGTCAACTTCCTTGTTTTAATCTTCAATGGAAGGTTACATTGATAAGGGGGGTGAAGATTACTTTCAGGAAGCAATAAAATCTATATTTAATATGGTGAAATTAAACTTCTAAATGGCTATTCATAAGCTCAGGAATAGCCAATTAGATACTGCTGAACATTTAATGTTCCCCTTGCCATAACAATTATCTATAAAAATGCTATCGCAGTGATCTCTCTTGTGAAAGCTAATGTATTGTGTATTTTTAAAAGCTCAAGATACTGATATTTTTAAAATTAAATTCATATAGATTTTATCTGAAGTCTCTAACAGCCAGTCACTAACTTGACTAGATAGCTATATATAAATGAAATTATCCTGAATTTCGTGTTACATACACACCAGGGAATCAGGAATGGAAGTGAAAATTCAAAATTCAAACTGCAGTTTGTTTACCCTTTTGACAGGGACATTAGTTTCACAGGCTTTGTCATTTAGTGTAATTTTTTTGGCATTATGTCATTTTTTAAATGGTCCTTCCCCCTTTGAAATGAAAATTAATATTCCTCATTTATATAACAATGGAAACTTTTAAAAAAATTTTTTTAACCACCACCATGTCTGGAAGCAAGCATGACTATAGGAGCCAACAGGCAGAGCTGACATATCAGGAAAAGCAGCACAGGCCCTTTGAACACCAAGCACTGCTCCTGTGATATGCTGATATTTCCCTGTTCTGGTGTCTGACCTGATTCGTTGGTTGTTTGATTTTTAACTCCTCTCTCCATTGCAAAACTGGCTTTTTCTCTTCTCTGCTGGCTTGTGTAACTAACTGGTGTTAACTGAGGCTTTGTGCAAAAGAGACTGTGCATAAGATATCGACGTTTTATTTAGTCTTCTACTCCAAGTGAGTCAAATCATTTCTTGCTATTGTGCATGTTAGAAGGAGATAAGGGACTCTTGGATGATTTGGAGACAAGATATAGAAGTTTTTACTGTTGTTAAATGCTTACAGAGGTGGCAAGGGAATCAGAGAAGAGAGGAAGAGGTTTAAAGCCATCATGTATAACTGAATGATTCCTGAGTAAATGTCATACATTTAATTAAAATATAATTTAAAGGGGAAAGAGTGTTTTACTCAGCCTATTCTGTGATTAGAAAAAACACTCGGTTTGAAACCTGAAGCCTGCGGCTCAGCTAGCCTCACCAACAATATATAAGGAAGCCTTTTCTGTGCATTTAGAAGAAAATAAAAAGAACAGGAGGGGTGCATATGGACTTACACAAAATACCTGCTAGCTCACAGATGTTACAATGATGTTGTCACCTGAGGCACTGGCCCTTAGCACTGATCACTGTCAGAATAATGTCAAAATGTTAGTCCTGACTGTTCTGATTCTCTTTGTTGGAAAGGAAGACATCTAAGAAATTTGTGTGCAGTCAATAACAATGGTAGATTTAAAATAAAAGGGTTTATGTATTCCCATCCAAATATCAGGCTGGAGGGGGTATGTATATGTACTCAATGCTGAAGTCAGAAGTCTAGTGGTGCGGTTTTGGAGAAGTATCTGATTCCCAATTAATACTGCTGAATCAGCTACTGAAAAGACAAGTTCTTAGAGGGAAAAAAAAAAAGATGAACAGGATGTCCATTCTGAAAATGCAATTTTAGAAATTTTAACTTATGCCTTTCTCAGACAGTTATCATGCAGTGGGAGAGTAATGCTAAAAAAAAAAATGTATTATCTCACAGCAAAAGTTTCAAAGCAGCACAGTTTGAGCACAGAAATATGACTTACAGAGTAGAGCATACTATATTAAAATGATTTGAGAAGCTTCAGAGATATTAACTCCAGACCAACAGATGATCTGAAAGGTATTGTCCAAGTGCAAATTGTTTGCAATGTTTCCTCATATTTGAGTCATTTAATTTTTTTTTTTCCTTTATCAAGATTGTTGTGGAGCAAAGAGATTGCAGATGAGAGAGAGAATGCCACACAATTGCACTGGTTTTGGACTGTTCAGAGACAAATGAAATAAATCCATAAATCCATTTTTCCATCAATTTTAGAGAATTTCTTAGAAATGACACTATGAATATGGTAATGAAACTGATAAAAGTAGCACATTTAAGGATGAGCTCAGAATGGACAGGTAACACATTCCTGCTTGAGTTCTTTGAACATGTAGTTGTTGGTATAGATAAAGGGAACTAAGAAAAATAGGTCTTTTAAATATTCAGGTAGCCTTTCACCACTTCCTTCCACAGCAAAAGGAAAAATAGGGAAAGTAGAGTCACTGTGAGTAATATGTAACAGGCCCTGGGAAGAAAGATGAACCAAAGTTGCAAAGGTGAATTTCCAGTACTTCCACACTTATGGTTGAACCCTGAAATATTTCTATCCTTATCCAAGCACCAACCAAGCTTTTTTTTTTTACATGATTATACATGTAAGCTAGGTTCAAAATATAACACGAAATTTGCTAACAACCCTTTTTCCTCAAAAGAGCTAAACTGGTAGGTTATGATCTTGTTTTCCTGTGTCCTGAAGAGGTATGCCTTAGATTATATCTCACTTGCAAACAGCCTATGAGAATGGAACAACTCACCATATTTGTAACTAGGACATTGGCCTTGCTTGTCCTGGGTCAGTGCAAACCTAACAGCTCTGCTTTTCTATTCAAAACCAATTAATGTTTCACATGTTTCTGATAACAAAGCTTCTCACATACCCACTCAAAAAATCCTGTTCAGAGTTAGTATCTCATATTGCTAGCCACTTATCATCATAATCTGATAGCGTTGTTGTGGTGGGTTTACCTTGGCTGGGTGCCCGGTGCCCACCCCTAGTCCCTCTATCACTCCCCCTGCCCCCCACCAAAACCTCCATCAGCAAGGCAAGTGGGGAGAAAAGTAAGATGGAAAAGGAAAACCCGTGGGTTATGATAAGAAGCAGTTTAATAAACAGCAGAGAAAGCAAGGTCGCGCGCGCGCGAAGCAAAAGCAACAAAGCCGTTACTCTCTACTTCCCATCCGCAGGCGGTGTCGGGCCTGTCCCGGGAAGCAGGGCTCCAGAACGCGTACCGGTTGCTCGGAGGACAAATGTCTTCCCAGAATCCCCCCGTCCTCCTCCCTTTATAGTTGAGCTGACGTCATATGGTATGGAATATCCTATTGGTCAGCTCGGGTCGGCTGTCCGGGTTGTATCCCCTCCCAGATCTTGCCCCCCCACACACACACCCCGTCAAAACAAGGCTGTGTGTTATCAACACCTTCTGGCTTCCAGTACTGCAGCATGAAGGCTGTATGGGGAAAATCAGCTCAGACAGACCCACTACAGTTGTAATGTTGTGCATTGCTTCTGTCACTCTCTCGAGGTAGGTGGCGCATCCTGTCATTTAATATTTAAAAGGCACAGATACGTTTGTTTAATTAAAATTGCATACAGCTTTGTGATGGATGCATTTGACCCCTTAACCCAACTAGCAGTAGTTTGGCACAGGCTCCAAAGGAGGTAAATGCCTGAGTATAACTGGGCCAAGAACTTCTCTAGTTTCAATTTGTTCTCTCAAAAAAAACCAAAGCAGAGCGACAAAGTGAGTATTGATGGATATGAGCTTGGAATGCTGATTATGTGACTAACACACGAATAGCAGGTGGCTTTTCCAAGATTCATTTATCAAGGAGCAAAGAAAGTTGTGTGAACAAGAATTCTCATGCATACTTTTCTTATTGCATGCAATTTGACTACCAGCCAACTACTTTATTCTATAAATATAACAGCCTAAGTGAGCCTCCTTTGAGCTCTCTCCAGTAGGCAGCGTGGCTGCATGGCCGTGATCTTCCCTTGAGCTGAAACGCTTCTCGAGGTTGCTTCTCAAAGCAGAGAGACCTTTATCAATGGCAGATCTTTGGTAAGTGACAGATAGCATGCTGAATTAATACTAAAGAAACATTACTAATCCATGAAACTACTCAATTACTATAAACTTTTTATAGATAATTCTGTTAGACATAAACCATTGACCAAGTCTGAGACTAAGATTGGACCTGTCTGCACCAAAGCTCCATCAGGAGTTCAAAAAGCAAGGTGGGGTCCACTCTAAATCTTGTGACTCAATAGGAGGGTTTTCCTTGTCCTTTTGTGTCTCTGGTCTCTGTGTGAATCACTCTAACTCAATTCTACCTCAACTTTCCTTTGTATGTTTCTTCCACACAGTAATTAATGAGGGAGGTGAACCTTGCCATCAAACATACTGAACCTTGGTAAACCACTGTTAAACTACATCTAACTCATTGAACAACATCACTAAAATGTACTGCTGCTTCTTTCTTTTGTGTGAGGTACATCCTCCTCATTCATGACAAATTGGCATAGTCAGCAGGATGGCGAGTAGCATCGCTGATTACTTACAGAAGCATGGAATAAGTCCAAGTCCCAGATTCTCAGAATAATGGGCTTGTGATAATTGACATCATTGGGAATCTGTGAAAGAACAGCTAAAAGGTGGCCAGGGGCTGTATAAAGGATGGAAAAGGGAAAGGAACTATTTGCAAATTCTAGGTACCTGTTTAAAAGCTGTTTATCAGGATAGAAAGAATAACAGTAAAAAAGAAGCAGCACCTAGAAGAAGAAATAGAAGGCAGAAAGGCAGCTGAATTAATACTGTCTTTGAAAATTGAGCAGCTGCAGGAACAATTACAGGAAGAGGAGAAAAAACAAAATTGGAAGAAAAGGTAGAGATGATTGCTCCCCATCCTCCTAACATTGTACAGAAATTAATAGGATGCCCTGAAGAATGAGATGGGAACATATGCGGTGACCCTAGTGATAGTGAACTGATAGGGTCTCCTTCATTTAAGTTTATGCTATTGTGGTGGTTTAAACCCTCCCGGGACCGGGCACCACGTGGCCGCTGCCCCCCCACCCCCCAAACAGGAACGGGAGAGGTAGCAAAATACAAACCCTGCGGGTTGAGATAAGGAGAATTTAATACAGCAATGCAAAAGCAACAATCACAACAACAGTAACAGCAACAGGGATAACAATGTACAAAACAAGAGGTATAAAGGTACAGACGGCAAGGATACAGCTACAGACACAGAGTGAGGCAGCCCGGGTGAGACAAAGCCGGGACTGCTCTGCCCACGACTCCTGTGCGTCATCATGGGATCGAATAGCAGCTCCTGGGGGAAATTAACCCTATCCTGGCTGAACCAGGACATTATCTGCCCCTTATTCTATACCATCTACGTCATGCCCAGCAGCCATTTAACAATTAACAAGGTACCACATAATTCACTGGCAGTTCTCACCCAAGATTAAGT
>VYZX01017310.1:68900-85577 GCA_013401335.1 Brachypteracias leptosomus | reverse complement strand
AAGTTGTTGTAGTATCAGTCGGGAATTAAAATTCTGGAAAGTAGCATGTAGGGCAAAAATTTGACTGGGAAAGGAGCTAAAAGCAAAATTTTGGTTTTTTTTTTTTTTTTTTTCCCAAAAAGTTATCATCTCAGTGTAGCAGTGGTTTAAGAAAAAAGACAATTTTGAAGACTGAATTCTCTGTTCCTTTATTTTCAGCGTGGGTGAAAGGCATCTGGACAGCAGAAAATCCATTCAGTCCTTAGAGCTGGAAAAGCTCAACTTAAGAGTTATTTTTGAAGTTCCAGTCTTTTAAAGGCAGGTCTTTTAAAATATTGCAACACCACACTCTGTGTGTAACAAAATAGTCCAGAGAATAATACATCTAGAAGTACTCTGATCTCTCTGCCTTGTGAGCACAGGCAGTACAAAATTCTTCAAAGTTGTTCATACCCATAAGTAAATGCCCAGACAAACTATTACGTGCCCTCAAGGTATTTGCCAAAATATAATTTTAAAGAAATGTCTGTAGCTCTTTTGTTGTTAATGAAGTAGGTAGTTAATGTAATGACCATTCATTTTTCTCAAAAAGCCTCAAACCTGAACAGAGCGGTTTTCTTGACTCAACTTTACTTTGAAAGGACTTAAGTTATCTTGGCTGAAATTTACACCAGCTACTCCATTTTTCAACAACAACAAAAAAGAGGTCCTGTTTGATTTTAGTACACTCGACTAGGTTATATTGCCCACTTTGGTAACATAGCGTAATTTAGAGTGATGTTAAGAAACTGTTTTCTCAGTTACCAGTTAACTTCTTCAGAGAAGTTGTTGTCTTTGAAAGTAGCGTTTCTTGTTTTGCATTGAAATGTATGCAATTTTCTGTTCACATCGGGCTGTTTCAGCAGTCTATAGTTGCAATGACAAAATTATTTGCTTTTCACTCTGCATTGATATTCAGTCTAATAGTAGTGGTTTGAGCTGGGGCAAAAGTGACAGATGTTCCCACATGAGTGCTGGCAAAAGTAATCAGAAAAATACTGACGCAATGCAACTAAGAAGTGGTCAGCTAGGTTCAAAATAAAGCACCCTTTACCCTAAAGAGTAAAGGATAAAAACTGTCTTCAAGAAAAAGCAAAAATCCTTTCCATTTAACTTTCAGTGATGAACAGATTGTGTTTTGAGGGTTCTGTTGAGTTTTGTCGTTGCAGAAACTAAAAAGTATTTTACTCTGACCCATGAGGAACTTTGGACTCTGAGATGAAGAACATTTCAGTAATAGTTTCTGCATGTATCATACATGTAATTATCTTCTAGATGTCAACAGTCACTGTATTTGATATTGAATAGACTGCATCCAGAGCTATTTGGTTGAAATCATTAGCACACTTTAACAGCAATATTTTCTTCTGCTTTCAGGTAAAGTTCACTGAAGGCAACGATGGAACGCTTTGGAGTGAAGTCTGCTCCATCACGAAACCGCTCGAAGACTGCTTTGTATGTAACTCCTCAGGATCGTGTAACTGAGTTTGGCAGTGAGCTGCACGAAGATGGAGGAAAACTCTTCTGCACTTCCTGTAATGTGGTTCTGAATCACGTTCGCAAGTCTGCCATCAATGACCACCTCAAGTCTAAAACACACACAAAGCGAAAGGCAGAGTTTGAAGAACAGAATGTCAGGAAGAAGCAGAGGACTCTGACTGCCTCCCTTCAGTGCAACAGTACTGCCCAGACAGAGAAAACCAATGTCATCCAGGACTTTGTGAAAATGTGCCTGGAAGCCAATATTCCACTTGAAAAGGCTGATCATCCATCAGTGCGAGCCTTCCTGTCACGCTATGTCAAGAATGGCAGCTCGATACCTAAGTCAGACCAGCTAAGGAAAGCATACCTGCCTGATGGCTATGACAATGAGAACCAGCTCATCAATACTGAAGACCGTTGAGAAGAAAGCTGTTTTCATCATCATTGTGAAGTTTGACATATTGATGGTGTGGTTTATTTTTATATTCATGCATATATACAGTGTTACATATTGGTTTTACAAGCTATTTTGTATTATTGTAGAAATGACAATCTATTTGTGAACTTAGCGGTATGCCACAGACTGTTGCTTACCCTGCTGTAGACTTCAGAGCTACATTGGTGTAGAACTCATGATGAATGTAGGGAGCATGCCTGGCATACACCTTATCTATGTTCAGTCTGGCTGTAACTGACGCTAAGACAAAAGCACTTGGATGGAGGACCTCACTTACCTAAACCATGCATCTAAATATACAAGAAGGATGATGCAATAGGGATTGTTAATCATGTCAGTGGATTGCTTTGTCCAGTATCCTGTCTGTGAGTGACCAAGAAGTGGTGTACATTTGAAATGCAAGAAGCTGTAGAATGGTTAGTTAAAATATAACTGCTCTATTGAGGGAAGAAGAAGTTTTGCAAATTCCTATTCAAGTTTGGTTTATGTTGTAAAACAGGAAACATTTTTCTTCTAGAATACTCTCTTATCCCATTTGGTACAACTGTGGATGAATTCATTATCTAGCTTAAATAGCCAGTCTCTTGTACTGACCTCTAAACTCTGCTGCTCTCGTAAAGGTGTGAGTTCTGCAAGTTTGCAATGCCCACTTTTTTAAAATCACTGTTTCATTGTCTCGGTTTAACATGTCCCCTTCAGTTTCAGTGCCAATCTTTGAAAGTGGAGTAAACAAGCCAGTAACTGAGTGAGGTTTGCAGTGCAGCTGCTGGAAAGTGGAACTTATACTGGACCAAGATCTTAGTAAAGAGGATTAATGCTGCCTTCTTACTAGTAGGACAAAAGATGCTAAATCTAAATTGGGGGCGGGGGGAGGCACTAAATTGTGGAGTTGAAAAACGGTTTTTACAGTCCACAGAAGAGGCTCCTCTGTCTTTTCCTGAAGGTCCTCAACATCTCTGGCGTTGTCCTCAGCCTTTTAGTCAAAGGAGGTAAAGTAATTAAAACATTTTTCTAAATAGTTACTGCAAAGGCTGTTCAATGCCTGCAAGTGTAAATAGGAAAATATATATACTTTGAAGCTATACTGGAGTTACAGAGTTGGGCTGTATTTCTTATTCTGTGCCAAGGCCACATCCATTGAACTGGCAAAAAATAAAATGGGAAATTGAAGAATTTCTATAACTTAGCCCTCTCCCAAATCCAGTAAACTATTACTGAGCTAATCCAAATTATTATGCCAAATAGTCCACTCAATGTAAGTGGTCTATAAAGTTCTTGAATAGAATGAGGGAGCATGGTGCAAAGTGTTGGGATACGACCAACTCCTGCCTGCTCTAGATTTCCTTGAATGTCTCTGGGTTCAGGGAGATGCCAAGCATCTTCCAGCAGCACAGAAATCCTCCACTCAGTGGATACACCGGTGTGAGTGAGCATGCTTTTAACTCCCTTGGGTGGAGCTAGCTGTTCGGTTCAGCTTGCTTTCCTCAGTAGAGTTTCACAGTATCTGTTTCTTAGTATTTCTTTTATTCCAGACATTTACAGCAATACTAAGTAATTGCTAAAAAGAGACAAAATAACCTGCTTGTTTCTGTAGCTATTTCCCTAGCTATTTCTAGAGCAGTCTCTTTTGCTGGATTGAGAGAGACTTAGTAAGAACTGTTTTTTGTGCAATTAGCTTCTACAGAAACGCACTTCTGTGACATTATAACCATGTCTTGTAGCCTTCTGCTATGAGACCAGTTTGACTAAACGGACAGAACTAAAAAGCAGCTGGCTACCTATCCACGTGTACTGGTACACGGGCTCTTGGTACACTGCTGCACCTTTGGTTCCTGCTGAAGCCAGTGTGACTCCATGCAGTCATAGCAATCAGTATCATTGAGAGGATTGCTGTTTAGAAAGTCACATGGAAATAACTTGTTGGGTTTTTTTTCTCTACTTGTAGATATCAAAATATGCCTTCCAAAATATTGTTTGCTATTGCACAAGCTTGAGTTTAGCTTAAGATCATGAACTGCCTTGGGCTAGAACTGTTTTATAAATCTTAAGCCAAGTGAAAGGTACACTGCCAATAGCCTTTTCTGTCCTAACAATAACTGCAAGTGTTCTTTTACAACTGCTGTTTCATTACAGTGAAACAACAATCTTGCTTTATTTTTAAAATTTTTTTTTTATTACCTTATGAATGCTGTCTTAGAATTGAAGCAGATAGAAAACAATGGAGTGTTGAGAAAACAGACATTAAACAAAAACATCTAGAAATGATGGTATGATTAAAAGGTTGGGCTGGTTACCTCAGTTCTTGCTAACATGGGATTTCACAGGCTGCACCTCATAACCATTTTATATAGCATTCAGTGGTGTATGTTCTTTCCTTGACTGGCAAACTGACAGACATTTTGAAAAGCCTAATGGTATCATTAAGTTGGCTCTTCCAAACTGAAAAAAAAAAAATAAAAATCAAGTTACTTTCACTTACACAGTTTAGATAAAAGTTAACAACTTCAACAGCTTTTGTAAAAAACCAAACCAACCCAGTCATTTCCTATAAGTCAAAGCAATATTAGAGCACTTAGTTTCTCAAAAGTTTACTCTGTGTACAGAGCCTCAATTTACAGAACTAATATAATTCTGTAGGTATTTTCAGTTATTATTCTGGTATCAGCTTTTTTTTTTTTATGAAGAATTACTGCAGAGGGAATGAGCCTGGCGAGGAACCTTGTCAGTATAGCCATAGGCTACCAACTCATAACAATTTGGAAGCAAAAATTGGTTATCAGGATTTTGAATGAAACAACTTGATTCTAATACACAGCAGTTTGTAGGACACTGGTGTCTTAATAATAGGATATTTTAGTTTGAAAAAACAAACCAAAACAAAATACAAAACCACAACATTTTTCAAGTCTAATGAAAATCAAAGTACTGATCTCTTGCAACAAGTGTTCATAATGGAGCAAACAATGAAAAATAAAGCACTTCCAGGTAATGTAGAAAGGATGATGAATAAGTAAATTTATATTCATGGACATAACCTGCATCGTCAACAAGACAGTTACACTCATTTTCTTTAAAATTAAAAAGATTCCACTCAGTCTTGAAACAGTCCTGCAAATGCTTAAGTTCAGAGCATATTTTTTCTGGTGTAGCTATAATTGGATAAATCATAACCTTGCTTTAACTGCTATTGATCTTAGAGAAGATTTACAGAGGAAGCTTTCTGGTATATCTAATCCCAAGTAATAACTAATTCCTAGAACAGAGGCTGTGGTTGAGTTGTTTAACAGTCTCCATGAGGTTTTCCTTTTTTTCTGCAAGAATACTGCATTATTTTTCCATGTATTTCGTGTAAAGAGTATTCTCAGAAGTAAAGGGAGGATGGTAGCATTGTCTGCTTTTCATTTTACATACATATATAGGGACAAGCTATAAAGGGATACTTTTTGCTGGGTGGTTTTATTAATATATTTGAAAACCTAAATGTAATATAAACCAAAAAAAGGATAAATATTTTCTTCTCTGACCATGTACTTATATTCGTTTAGTCAACTCACAGCTAAAAGTACTCCAAAGTGCTTTTCTTGGAACAACACTTTCAAAGAGTAAAATACAAACAAGAACATTCTCTGTTTTGTGACTGCTTACATGTATGCACCATGTTAGTTTCAGCTTGCATGTTCTTGAAAAAAACATGAGCAAGTTCTAATATTTTTAAGCATTTTGAAGCCTGTAATTTGGCAGGTCCCTGAAGGAGGTGGAACGTTTGACATAATGAAAGGGAAAGCTGTTTTTCAATTGAGAGAGAAACTTGGTTCTGAAAAGTATGGGATATTCTCATGATAGAAGGACTATTTTTAGCCAAAGCCCCTTTTAGCAAGTCTGTTGAACTGAATAATGAAATGCTCCCTGCTAGGTTTTGCAGCATAATTAGCTAGCTTTCGGGGGGCGGGGGGGGAGAAAAAAGAGCTGGAAGTTTGGCAAGGATGATCTCTATTTATATTTACATCTAAAGAGGCAAGACTCACTGTTGTTGCATTCATATTGTACTCACTGCTAACTCTTTGTGTAATTTGAGTGCTTGTTGTCTTTGTACAATTTTAAGGTTGTGTCTAACTTTGAAAATAAATTTTTTTTAACAAATCTTCTCACTGTAATAATGCTATTAGAGTTTAGTCTCGTTTGGGCTAGTAAAGATGCTTTACTTTTGGTTTGGTGGTAGGGATGTTTCGCAGATGGTAAGTGGCCACTTATTTAAACAAATGATAAATGAATTTATGATTAGATACTAGAGCAAGGCTGGAAATACCTGGATCCTGCGGTGCCACAAGACCTCCTGTTAGAACAGTAAGACCGGAGTAAGTGATTTAAGTTTTTATATTAAAATATTATTGGAAGAGAAATACTTTACTTTGTAAAATTTTCACTTGGTAATGGAAAAATGAGTTTTTTAAAAAAATAAAGGAATTCCTTTTTCATAGAATTTATGCATGATCTCTTATTTTGCCAAGAAAGCGGATAAAGAACATGTGGTAGTTCATATATAATGGTAATGTAAGATAGTAAAAATGGATAGCCACAGGAAAAATTAAAGAATCTACAGACTGCTGTTGTAGCTTAAGGCAATATCAAACTATACAATGAAACAGTTTGTTGACATATCTCTCTCATCTCACTGAAGTCTGTTTCAGGACTAGTTATACACAACCTCTGTTTCCTGTCAAGTATGAGGCTTTCTGCATTGTGACAGAAATTCACTAATTATGCCTCATGTTTCAAGTGAATGCCAAGTGAAATAATTATTATATATTTTGACATTGCAGTAAGAGATTTGTATAGGTGAAGGGTCTAATGCTTCGGGAAAGGCTTCTGCAATGTGGAAGAATCAGGTCTTCCCAAACTATCTGCAAAAAGGTTACAGTTTGATCTCAGTCTACCTTAGGGACTTCATGAAAATTGAGCAAATAACATCAGCCGATCAAAACTATCAAGTGTAAGTTTGATTGTTTACATGGTCCTTTTCCTGAATTTTTATCTGGCTTTACATCTCATGATGTATCAGTGATAAAGTCATGCAACCTCTTGACTCATGAATTTATTAATCACTACTTTCTCATTTTCAGGTCACAGCACATTAAAGCCAAGTTGCTTTTTGTTGCTTTTATATCAAATGGAAAAGCAGAATAGAAATAAACATACCCTTTTTTAAAGTTTTCTTGTGTGGACAATTCCTCTTTGAAATGGCATATGTATACTTGCGAAGTCAACATATCAGTAAGGATTTGTGTGGAAGCTGATGCAGAATCAGGTGAAGTATATATTTAAAGTTTGGTAATTAGGCCATGCTCAGGTCTTACAATGACATTTTACTTTTCTAATTGAATTGCACTGTTTAACCCCTATCCAAGATACAGCAGGAATGAAGTGTATGTTACTGTTTTTAGGTCACATTTATACTGATAATTAGTTTTGACATTTGTTATTTACATAGGCTGAACAGCAGAGACAATCTGTGGCAGTTGTGCTTAACTCAGGTAAGCATATCTTTTTTTTGCCCATCCCACCACTTTTCCCTTTCTACAAGGGGTTTGGAATTTGTGGATCTTCTGGTAATAGAGGCCACCTCTTTCATATTCAAAAGCAAATGGCACATCTCAGAAGTAAAAGCACAAGATGCAGGCTCAGAAATAGGATACAGAGAACTACCAGAACTATTTCTCAGGCTTGACAGAGGGCAGCCTCAAAACTGGTGCTGACTCTGAAGCTAAATGTAATGTATTAGGTATACTTAACATGGTTCTACTCTATAAAATAGAAATGATAATTCTTGAATAGCTATTTCAGTCTGCGTTTAGCTTTTGAGCGTCCCATCTCCATGGTCACTTTAGGTTTCAGAAGCCAGAAACATTTAAAAGATTTAGTCTTGCAAAAGAACATCTATTTTGCTAAAGATTTCTGTTAGACCTAATGGAGGACATGAGGAAGATTGCTGGTTTCAGCTAGTATTCAAAGCCCATGTTCAGCTGAGCCAAACTACAAGCAGTCTAAATTTCTTCATGTTTTAGATTTATCCAAGTACTTAACTCTCTCTGTTTGTCTTCTCCTGTCTAGTAGTGCCCAAGAAGAGGAAGTAAAAGCAGAGGATTATTTAAGTGCAGTGAAATGACCAATACTCTCATATCTTACACTGTCTTTCAGTGGATACTTGTACTTTTTCTTCCTATCTGATCCTTCTGTTCAGTGTGAACTACTGTGTTCTTCAGGAAAATAAGTAAATCTTGCATTTTCTCCTCACCAATGGGGTAGTTTACAGCAATGCAAAGGAGAGAGCAGTTCTGTCCATAGCTGGAAGAAAAATAATTAGGAGCTTTAGAGGTTCTTAGGGGGTTTTGTATATTGGTTTGACTCAAGTGTTTTCCTAGTCTGTCCTTCAATGTACAGAATAGCTCCTAAATTCAGTATTAGATTTCACTGCAGTAAATGAGACCTTCTTACCTTAATTCTTCTGTAATTAGCTTTAAATTGCTTCCTCCCTTCCCTAATTTCTGAAGCATGTTATTACCTTAAAAGGAATCCAATAACTAGAATACCCATGCTTCCACTTAGTGAAGTGTTTTATATACAAGCAAAGCCCTGGGTAGATTCTTAACCAACTCTATATTGAACCATCTGACACCCCTTGTGAGAGCATTCAGGCCCATGCTCAGTCTGCGCTTTAGAATCTCATTCAAGATGTGTTCTTTGATTTAACAAAGCTTAGCTCATTTTGTTGAACTGAAATTGCACAGTAAAAAGCAGGGAGATACAGAGAATTTATACTGTGAAAAAGGAAAGGGCTTGAATAGAAATGAAATAGCTTTAACAGGGGGTTACAGTAGCAAAGCTGCAGTGGCCATCCAGAGCTCATGTGGCAGTACATGCTACTGTAAGCAGCATGGTCACTAGTACAGGTAAGGAGCTGGATGGGAGACCAAATTATCATTGTTCCTTTAAGATCTTAAAGCTTCTTCGTGCAGTGTTATGAAGGTTATTGTCATTAGACTTACTGGAGCTCACTATCTAAATGCCATGTGTCTCTACATGATTAGAGACCAATGCCTAACCACCTATAAGCAGGGAAGATGCAACCCCAAAACACAACCTTGGTCTTGCCAGAAAAAAAAAAAACACTGGTGGAACAGAAGGAATATTGCATAGATTTATTTTTTTTTCTCTCCACTTACATTCAGTAAAGAGACAGCAGACACAATAAAGTGAACTGAATCAGGTAAAAAAATGTTTCTATTAATAGTAATCCTCAGGTCCGAATTTTGCTTAATGTATTTGGAACCTCTTCCTGAAAATAGTATCCAACACACAGAGAACTTGGCTAATTGTTGTGTTTGAATTGCATTGAAGTCTCCCAGTTCTTTAAATACTTGGTGTCTGGTTAGGATTCAGCTGAGGTCTGATTTGCATATAGCAAAGTTGTTACTGCAGATAGTGGAAATCAGTGCCATCTAGTGACATTTTTTCTGCCACCTTCAAATGGTATCTCATCTTGAACTAAATGCATATGCCCCTCCCTCTCCTAGTTGTCCAGTTTTAGATTAGGACTCTCATGCCTTCCTTTGGTAAATTGTTAATTCATAGCTAGAATCATAGAATGTTTTGGGTTGGAAGGGATCTTTAAAGGTCATCTAGTCCAGCCCCCCTGCAGTGAGCAGGGACATCTTCAACCAGATCAGGTTGCTCAGAGCCCCATCCAACCTGACCTTGGATGTTTCCAAGGATGGGGCATTTACCACCTCTCTGGGAAACCTGCTCCAGGGTTTCACCACCCTCATTGTAAAAAATGCCTTCCTTGTATCTAGGCTAAAACTACTCTTTCAGTTTAAAACCATTACCCCTTGTCCTGTTACAACAGGCCTTGCTAAAAAGACTGTCCCCATCTTTCTTATACTTTCTTATACTTATTCTCAGTATGTTCTGAAACATGCTTTTAAAGGAAAAGTAGAATACTTTAGTGTCTCAAATTCAGGGAGATTTTCTCAAAACCTTAGAAAACAAGTTAGATTTGAAGATCTAAAAGATCTCATTTGTAACTTAATGTCATACAAATAAAGCTCCTGGGAATGTCTCAAGGAGGTAATATAATCTTAACAAGAAAACATGAAAAATTGTGATTCTTTGCCATCTTCAGGTAGATTCTCAAAAAAATAACCCATAACAGCCCAACTCCTAAGCAGAAAGGAGATAAAGGAATTAATGAAGTGTCAACAGTCACAGTAGAAGTCACATTTATCAAAGCCTTTTTAAGGAAAGGGTTCCAAAATATAGATGATTGTCCAAGATATTTACTATTAAAAATACAAAGTAAACACAAATGGTACAGGGAATATTTGCTCCTTCCTGCCATTCAGACCAACCTCACCTCTCCCAAAAGACTAATGTACAACAGTACCTGTCTTACAGTTCAGATTACTTCCCCAAAGTTACCAACAAGGAATTATCCACCTAGAAAGCCAAACTCAAAACACCATAGAGAACAGACAGTATCTGTCTTTTTAAATAGCTTCAATCAGTAGCAAAGAACTCAGCCCAAACCAGTTCTTCTAATAAGAATACAGGTATTAAGTATGAACTACTACCTTTATCCTTACAGGATAACTCAGCATCAACACAACTAGAAATTACATTGCCAGGAACCATATCCCTGAATAATCAACTTTACTATCTAGGCCAGCTATGGATTCAGCCACTAGGTGTCTTCACTATACAGAAATGCAATCTGCAGTTCTAGTTTTTTGTCTCAAGAGGAAGCATGCTGTGTGTGCAGTTATACTCAAGGAATTTCCTTTCATAAATATCTTGAATTTAGGCTGGATTGTAACTTTTGTAAGGGCTGTTTCAGTTTCTCACAAACATCAGTGTGATTCTCCTGATCATCACATACTTAGCCAGACACTGTAAACCATGAAATTTTGGAAAGCTGTTCAGTTATTTTTTCCAAAAGATGACTCTGAAAAAATCCTGAGGGTTTAGGTTTTTGTTAGAGCATAACATGCATATATTTTGTCTAGAAACCCTGAACAATTTAAAATGGAATAGTTCAGTTGGAAGGCATCTACAAGGTCCCACATCTGTTTTGTTAGTTGTTGTATCACCCAATGACCACCTCCCACCCCTAGAAAGGGAATCAGGGAAAGGAAAGGAGACATGATTTGAAATGGAAATGGATTTAATAAAATAATATTAAACATCCTAATATTAATACTAATATAAAGTACACAAAGTTATACTCAGCCCATGTAGTGGTCCTGAGCTGTGCACTCCCAGCAGTGAACACTAGATGTCAAGCACTGAGAGCACCACTGCTCCAGCAACAGCATGACAGCCACAGCAAACAGGAGAGTGGACTTCAGGTGCAGGATGATGGGTGAGACCCTCCAGGAATGGCCATTGAGGAGCCATTGAAGAGAAGGAGACTGTCCCCAGCAAACTTTGGAATTTATAGCGAGTGTGGTGCTTATAGTATGGTATGCTTCTTTTGGCCATCTTGGGTCAGCTGTCCTGGCTTTCACTCCTCCAAACCTCAGCACCTGCCTAACTCAAAGCTGTTAAAGACCTTGATCACTGTGGAGACCTGCATACCATGGCTGGCCACTATCGAAAACAAAGTGTCTTATCAACTTTGTCCTCACCAAATCAGGTGCTGAATTCTTCTCAGAAATGCAGCTTTCCTGAATAGAAAACTGATTTTATGATCCTGTCCCAGTGAAACCAAGACAAGTGATCATCTGGTCCAGCTGCCTCAACACAAGTTATTAAGGGCATTCCACCTCTCTAAAAAGCCTTTCCAGTGTTTCACTCCTCTCTTGGCAAAGAAATGCTTCCTAATGTCAAGCCTGAACCTCCATATTTCAACATAGGATTTCATAACTGCATTAATTTCTCTCCTGGTGTCTATTTGGGGTGGTTGTATTTGCATTATAAGAAGATGTGTTAACTGCTATATACAAAGTTCCAATTCAACCTTAGTTTGGTTCTAACTTTATGAAGAAACTCTCTATTGACAGAATTTTGGGCGGAAGTTTCAGCATTTCAGAAATATTTAGGGGGAAAAGGCATAGAGGACATGCTGAAAAAGAACCACAAAATCCAAACCCAAATTACTTTTCCTTAAGTTATGAGGATGCTAAGACTAAATAGTAACAATCTCTTATGGTCCAGATTACTGTAAATTAGTCTAATGCAAATTAAGACTATTCAGACATGTGTTTGACATCTACCATTTTGTGAATAGTGAATTTTTTCAGCTTCTTAATTTGTTAATGTTGAATTAGAGTAATACACAAAGACTTACATTTAAAATACTGTTGTGCATCCTTTCTCTCTGCTATATTACTGCTCGTAAAAACAGAACCTCAACTGCAGGAGTAGAAAGAAAAAAAAAAACCAAAACAATCAAGAAACCACACCACACCAAACATGCAGCTATGTTTTTTACACTGTAAGGGGAGCCAGAGAAGAGTGAAAGATGTTTTGCCTTGAATCATAGAGGAGTTCTGAGATGATGTGAAATGATCAAGCAGTTCATGTTTCAACCACACAACAGAAGACAACTGCGTAACCCATCAGATTTTTGCATATGTATTTCTTCCCCACCCCTTTCTGCACTCTCTTGACAGAACTAGAAAAGGGAATCAGCTCAGAAATACACCCCGGGTAAACCTAACGTGATGCAAGAGGCCATCTGAATTGCACTGTTTAAACTCACGGGAACCTTTTCTCTCTACCATGTCCAGAGAATGAAGGCCTCTCCAGTCACGGTGATAAAAAGGATCTTACTGTACAACCTTCTAGGAATGCTGTCCCAGAGCAACTGTCAAGTTTACGGTAAGATGCGGTCTTATAATTTAACCTGCCTGTAGTTATTAAACATTGTGGGGGAAAACATAAACCAAAGCTGTGCTTAGTGTATCTTGGATATAATCTGTCTTATTATCATACCAGAGACCTCTAATTCAATTAAAGATGATGGTGATGACCATAATTGAGAAATAGTAGGTAACAGTCTAGACCAGAGCTCTAGCCCTTGGAGACCAAGTATATCCTGCTTTGTAGCCAAAGGCTCTGCCTTCAAGGGGTTTGGCAGCATTCAGGACTCTGCTTAAAATCCAGGAATCCTACTAGCTCTGAATTGGATCCAGCAAATTGAGCACTGTAATGGATGAGTTCAGCTGCTGTTGACACATTTCAGATATATCAACTGATAAATTGACAGAAATAATATTTGTTATAAGGCACTAAAATCATACAAATTAATGATGTCATATGGTATGGAATATTCCTTAGGCCAGTTGAGGCCAGCTGTCTCGAGTGTGTCCCCTCCCAGCTTCTTGTGCACCCCAGCCTATGTGCTGCTGAGGTGGAGCAAGAAGCAGAAAAGGCCTTGACTAAGTGCTGCTCAGCAATAATGAAAACATCCCTGAATTATCAGCATGTTTTCCAGCACAAAACTAAAACATAGCCCCATATGAGCTATGATGAAGAAAATTAACTCTCCCTCAGCCAAAACCAGCACAGTTTCAAACACTTATGTTACTACAAATATCAGAACCATGATTATAGGAGCATTACAGAGAAAAGTTTTGCAATTCAGTCTCTACAGAACCATAATGTTAGATTGTTTGGGTTTACTGTATTTTCATTTTAGCCATGAGTTTTCTGAGCTTGTTTGGTTTTTATTTTGAAGAGGAAAATTGAAGACAATATATTTAAGCTTCGTATGTTGCAAATCTATACAAAGTTTCCTTTACTCTTAACGGCAACAAAGTTGACCACTCTGATTTCATACACAAAATTTAAAACAAGTGAATCTTTTCTAAATTAGGAAAAGAGAACTAAGCTTGTTTCTGATAAGTCACAAGCGGAAAGACCTTCTCCCCCAGCATTTTAGTCCAGTTAGACCCCGTCCCCTCTGTGACACCAAGGAACGGGTTGTTCCCATCCAGTCCTACAAAGAGCTATTGTTGCTGTCTGGACAGAATGCACAAAGCCAGCCAAGCATTTCAGCCCAACAGAACCAAACCAGAGCAAATCTCCTTGCTCTGAGAAGCCCCAGTCAGTAACTAAGTACCATCTGCAAGTTTCAGCCATCAAAGTATAAAGTCATATTTTCTGCACTTAGTTTTCATCAAGGAATAGTTAAATGTGATGCAACTCTCCTTTAGCTACTTCAGCAAGCAGGTCAGCTTTACAAATACTACCATTGCCATAATAAAAAACCAAACCAAAACAAAAACCAACACAAAAGCCACCCATCAAAACCCAAACAAAACAAGAGAAAAGCAACAAGAAACCCAGAAAATCCTTCATTGTACACTAAGTAAATAGGAAAAAGTACATTACTGTATCTTTAAGATGAGATTGGAAAAAATAAGTGAAAAGAATTAAAATTAAATTTCTATTAGCAAAATGACATCCTTAAAAAAATCCATGAATATTAGCTGTAGACATTTATTTTTCATAAACAATTGACATTTTTTACTTCAGACATCATATGCCTCAGGGAACAATACATATGGCTTGTATCCAATCCCATCCCTTGTTTTGTTTTTGGTTGGGGTCTTCAGGGGGGATTTTTGTTTTGAGTTTTTTTGTAAGGGAGGAGAGAGCTAAAAACCAAGTAAAAATAAATCCTTTTGAAAACAAATGCTTCAGAAGTTCTTATCAATATCCTAGTTTATTGGAGTTATTCTGAGTTCTTAGATGACCAGGTGTGAATGATGCCATTAATAATTCAAAGATTAGAAGGCTTAAATTTGGGCTATTATTTTTCTGCTAATGAGTTGAGTTAGGCAAATGAAAGTTATCTCCATTAAATCCCTTTTGTTTGCTTAATGAGTCATATCATGATTATGTTTTCTAGAACATAAGAATGAGGAAAAAAAAGTTTGGGTTTTTTTTTTTTTTCCTAAAAGAAAGTATTGACGTGGGTATTTCCCTTTTGTACAAGTTATGGAATCCATGCTTTCATTTGAAATCCTTATCCTGATAGTGCACTGTACAGAAGATTTTACTTACCTGGGCAAATGAATTCTTGGTGCAATAGAGCATAGCTCACCACAGCCTGTTCAGGAGCACATTCAAGTGTTCTAAAAAAAACCCAACGTGCTTTTAGTCTATCTGAGTCTTACTGAGGAGTGTAAGTTTGAAGCTGATATATAAAGCTTCTGTATGTTACAGATTCTTTTACCCTCTTGAAAACTGCACATTCAGGTATTCGTCATGACCACCCATACATGCGACACAAAAATTAATACTTGGTATAAGACCTTGTAACTAGTTTCAAGTTTCAGCTCATAATAGTGTTAAAGAAAGTGTAATTAATTTATCTCAGAAAGTGCTTGCACATATGGAATATAATTTGCAGACAGTATCTCTGCCATTGATTTCTCATAAGCCACAGGAGGCAGCAGATAGATAAAAGTTAAGATACTGTCATGGTTTAATCCCAGCCAGCAACTAAGCACCATGTGGCCACTTGCTCACTCTTCCTGCTTCCCTGCCCTGGGATGTGGAGGAGAATTGGGGATGAAAAAAAAATTAAACTTGTGTGTTGAGATAAGAGCAGTTTAATAATGCAAATACAAATATAATAATAATTTAAAGGAAGATAAGGAGAGAGTGAAATAAAACCCAAGAAAGACAAGTAATGCACAACTCAATTGCTCACCACTTGCTTACTGATGCCCTGAGCAGCAATCAGCCCCTCCCAGCCAACTCCCTCCAGTTTATATACTAAACATGATGTCCTACGGTATGGAATATTCCTTTAGCCAGCTTGAGTCAGAAGTCCTGGCTGTATTCCCTCTCACCTTATTGTGTCCCTTCAACCTTCTCATCAGCAGAGCATGAGAAACTGAAAAGTTCTTAGTATAAACACTGTTTAACAGCAACTAAAAACATCAGTGCCTTATCAACATTATTCTCATACTAAATCCAAAACACAGCACTGTCCCAGCTACTAGGAAAAAAATTAACTCTATCTCAGACAAAATCAGGACAGATGCACTGTCACAGGAAAAGTAAACCAAACTATGCTTGTGCTTATTCATTAATTGAAGTTTATTCATGTTTGAATTTCTAAAGACAATCAATGAACAGAAAATGCTCTATCAGGTGTGTTGATTATTTTCTCCCTTATTAAAAGAAAAAATCCTCATTCTCTAGGATATTTTTTTTTATAGTACTGTTTAATCTGAAATCTTCACTGGCACCTATTCCTGCCAAATGGCCTTTACAGGAAAAAAGAGCAAAAGAAACTAGGGGAAGTGAAAGACCAAGTGAGACCCAGTAGCCTCAACCCCCACTTATTTTAAGGGAAAAGAGGAAGAGGGTTTTTACACACTCACGTTAATTGACAGCAGCCTGCAAAACACTTTCACCTGCATCAGCAGCCAGAAATGAAGCACCAACAGCTGTGTGTAGACAGGTGTCCTGCAAGCTTCCATCTGAAAGCACCTTTGGGTGTCAGTGAAACAGGAAGGCTCTACTGCTCAGAAATTGTGGTCAGGCATTGACACTGTTGGGCTGTGTAGCAAGTGCAGTACAAGTTTTCCCACTTGCTGTACAAGTGCAGTTCACAGAGCTCAGTGGCATATTCCACAGGTGACCTCTTGGAAAAAGCAAAAGTGTTGGAGTCAGGCCCACCTGATGGTGAGGAATTTTGCTCTGGA
>VYZX01017310.1:0-57195 GCA_013401335.1 Brachypteracias leptosomus | reverse complement strand
ATATAGAAAAAGGAAAAAAATCGTATCGGGGGAGAAAGTGCATTTTAACAAACCTCCTAACAATGAAAGAACAAATGATGTTATCTGCTAGCACTGTTCCATATAAAGTTGAGATCTGCAAGTAGACAATAGAAATCTGGAGTAATGAGAAAGAAAAGAAATGGTGATTAGTGCTATGGGGAATATATAGCAGATCCTCACCAGCATGACTTTTGTTCTGTTTTCCTTCTCTTCCAGGATTTGATGCCATCAATTGTGCAGTTGAAATTCAAGTTCAAAGACATTCCAAGTACAAAATTAATGTTGGGAACTCTTNTGTTGAGAATAATCTGTCTTGCAACAGAGAAAGTATAATTTTGTACCCCAATAAGTTCAAGAGCAGCCAAGATTACAATAATTTTAAATGATCTTAAGGGTAAGTGTGGCCTTTACATTAACTTAAGCAGTTGTGATGCCAAGTCTAGATTATGCCAAGCCATATCTGCCTTCCTCGATGTTACTCTGCAGCTAGAAAGAGATCTGTGTGGCTGTAGTGTCCTACCATCTCCATGCGGCTGGGGTGTAAGGTTATTCTCTTTCCAGTTCCCCTCTTGGTAAATTAATGAACTTTAAAACATTGCTAATTGCCACACAAAATGCTGCAACAGAGGGAGCAACATCAGAATTCATGGCTGTAATGTGCAGAAACAGTATATACCCAGTTCATTATGCAAATTTCCTTTGAAATATGTTATGCACATCTATTTATTTGGATGCCAAAGAGGTCTGAAAGATAGAATTACTCTGCTGGCAGTGGGAGACCAACACATCATACTCCCTGCCCCCAAAACATCCTACCCTTTGCTTGTTGGATTTTGTTCCCTCTTCCATCAGCAGATTGAAAAGGAGCCTTGCGAAGACTTCAGTATGTGGTGCAGAGAACACAACTGCAGTGCAAAATGTCAGGTTGCTGTTTCATTTCCCTATCTTGCTTTTCTCTTTCAGAAAAGTCTGAAAACATTATCACAGTTCCACCAGAAAGTAAGTTCTGATTCTTATTTCCTTTTTAAGAGAAAGGAACTAATCTGTATTGGTATGAATTTCTGGTTAGAGTTTTTCGTGCAGTTAAGAAAAATTTAAACTCATTGCTAAACTACAATTATTTTCTTCCACATGGACAAAATACAGTCTCTTAAGGGTCACAGTTTTCAAGGCTAGGACTGGCCAGCATTTGGCATAAAAGGGGCAAAGCTGATCAAATTACCTCCTGGTGGTATACTCTACACTTCCGACATGCTCTTTAACATGCCAGTGATGTATGGCTTATACTTTACAAAGTGCTAGGAATCATGCTGTACCACCACTTTAAGAACCTGAAGTGCAGTTTTTACTCTCAGTTGATTATTGTTCACAATTACAATTGCAAAAATGTATTAGAAGTTCAGAGCAGTGCTCTAATTCTGACCCTTTCTTTGCTTTTCCCAGCCTTCTGCCATGCATCATTCATCAATTACACTTTCCCATATACTTTTCCTTCCAATATCTTCATACTCCATAGAATGCCCATGGAGATGAGGTTATCTCATGACATGCTGTACCAAGTTACAGATTAAGAAACCAGTTGCACGAGAAAGACCTAACACTGGGGGAAAAAAAAAACAAACGGCCAGTCAAATATTTCTCCAAACTAATATATGTTAATGCAATTTTAGATGCCACTAGCATCTCAGAAGAGTTTCAAAAATCTGGAAGCTACAAGACATTGTACATTATTTATGTCTCAGCATCTGTGGGCCTGTGTTTTCCATTCATCATTGTATGCATATTTTGGTGGAGTTATCATGGTAAGTTGTTTTACCATCTAACCTTTGCCTAGTATGCATTTGATTCCACTGCTTTTCACAGCTTCACAGAAATTTCATTCAAAGATCTATGAAAATCCCCCAATAATTGTGGATTACTGAGATGTTCTTGTTAAGCGTGTCAGTTAGAACACTGAATCTTTAAGAATTTAATTTCCCCAAGTTTTGTTCCGGTCTAGAGATAGAGGGATGGAGGTAAAATAAGAACAAATAAAAATCTCAGGCTTTATAATAGTTGGAAATTTTTCTAATGTGTTGCAAATAATCAAAAGTTAGAAATAAATAGACATTTTAGCCATACAACTGCAATCAAGCTCTATCCAGTTGCATTTTATATTCCTAGCTTTCCTTCTAAATTATCAAATAATTATAGTTTTATACTCTCCCAGTTTACAGAAACTCTTACACAGCTGCCATGTCCTAAATAAAGGATGGAACTTTGAGTCCCCCATATCTTAAGTGATCTCACATTTGCTTATTATAATTCCATGGTTTCGTTTTGTTTTTAATTTTGGGAACATGAAATTATTTCATTATTTCATTTCTTCCAATAAAATTTAATATGTTTGCTCATAGGATGGCTTTAGGATTTTCAGACCTTTTTCTTCCCACCTAGTTCTGTGAGAACACAGAGAAAACTGGCCACAAGTACACTAGGATTTTTTGTGCTGCTATTCAGAGGAGCTCCGTGGAACACAGAAACTCATTCTATAAATATATCATTCTGTGTTGGTTAGCTTTTGTTAGAATAGCTATTCCAAAATCCAGTTTGGAAAAATACTTTTATTCTTTGAGGTCCACTCAACAAGGTAAGGACTTCTATAGTAATTAGTACTCCCTCCATAAGCAGAAAGGCACCTTCTCAATGCTGATTTATTGAAACAACTTTTTTTTTTTTTTTCCCCCAGCAAAGCAAAAGAGAACTCAATTAACCCAACAGAGACAAGAGATCCTGGTATGTTTATATTCTTTCATTGTCAAAACCTGACCACATCCTACATAAGCACATACAAAGCTTTGTGTGGTACAAAACGTGACATAGAGCAGAGACAGATTTAGTGACCCTCTTGTTGCCTAGACAGCATGGCTTGCCTAAGTGTGAGGTATCACCATGGCAGAACCAAGGGCAAGAACTAAGGGTCTTAGCCACAAAGGTACTTTAGGCATCTAAATCCCTGTTAAAAAGTATTAGTTTGTAAGTACCATTCCAGTTTAAGCAATGAAAGCACCTCTGTTGATCCAGTTCAGACTATATACAGGTAAAAAAAGAGTCACAGAGTGATGAAAATTATTGAAAAGAAAGACTTTCATATTGGCTAGCATGAATTCACACAGATCTTGCAGAGAAATTAGATGGGCAGAAGGCAGAATGCAAAAGTTGTAACCGGAGCTGACAGCTATCAATCATAAGGGGTAGTATCAGCAGGGATCAAAGGGCACAACATGTTGCAGGTCTCCTGAAGGTTATGTTTGGGGAAAGAATATTAAAAGCAATATATTCTAAGTGGCTATAAAAATGGATGTTGAAAGAAGACTTAATGAGTGAGGTGAATTTATAGAGGAATTTGAAGATTTTGGAGGAGAAAGATTTATTTGGAAAATAATAAGACAAAGAAGATAAGAAGCAAGAGATCAGGAAATGGAAGAACAGGGGCAATAAGGAAAATGTAGTCTGGGGTTTGGAGGTGAAGATAAGAAAGATTTCATAAACTGAGAAGGGAAAGCTGTGAGTGAGTAGCATAGAAGAGCTCTCATGAAACGATAAATCAATTTTGCCTTAAGATGGCATCTTGCAAGAAAAGACATGAGAATCTGGGCAAGGAAATGGAGAAAGGCAGAAGACACAAGAATGGCTTCCAGCTTTATTTCAAAGATCGATATAAAATCCAGTGACCTGGTGAATCTGATTCATCTGTGCAAAAAAAGTTTTAAGGGCATAAAGCAACTTGAACAAAATCTTACATGACTCCTATTTAGCAGGAGCACAGACAACAACCAGATATCCACAGAGCTGTACCCTGTCCTGTTTTCTGCAGGTCAGAAGTCCAGCAGTTGCTCCATCCCATGCTGCTGGGACAACTCAAGCTTCAGAAGAAAGCTCCTCACTTTACTATTGCTCCATGGGTAGCCCACTGCCGGCCTTGCATGGCAACACAATTTACGACTACGATGACCCTCCTTGGAATACTCAGAGCACAGCACCTAATGCACCTCACAGTGATCCTGTTGCTCCTTCCACCCCAGTTTTACTTGAAAACCCAGATGTCCTCACATACGCTGCACTAAATCATTCTGCTTCTGGAGAAAGATGCCAGAGAAGAGAACTAACTGTAGAAAATGAATTTACAGAATATGCCTCCATTAATATAAATAAATAAATGTGGCAAAGACAAACCCATTTTGCATGCAGTCCCAGTTCTAGCTTCCTTCCAGGATGTTGTTCATTCCTCTTTTGGGAAAACTTCCCTTTTGTTAAGAAAAACCTATGGATGCTCCTCTATAATGACAGATTCAAAACACAGCCCAAGTCAATGGGTGGGTATTTGCACTATGTGTTTATCTATTAATGGGGGAATAAAAACAAACAGTCAACTTTCTTATTTTTACTTTTTTTTAGGATTCTGCTTCTAGTCTGACTTTGGTTTGGTTGTGGTTTGAAGATAGACAAAAGGTAGAAGGGGAAAATTTTCTTAGAATAGAAACATGTAAAATGAATCTGTGAGGAAGATGATACTGAGCCAGGTTAATTTCTCCCAAGTAAATGCTAAGAAGTTTCTAAGAACATCCTTCCAAGGACTCAGTTTTTCATTCCAGTTTACTCTTATCTCCTTGAAAAGTTCATTGAGTACCATGAATGTGTAAAGTGATTATTAACAAAAGTCAAGTGAATACTTTTTGTGTGTGCTTGTTTTTTAATATGTGAGAAAATATTGAAATATAGCGTGCTCTGTTTTTCTCTTAGTGGGATGACTCATTAGCTAAGTTATTGCATATTGCTTTTGTCCATGATGAATTGACAGAAATAATAAATGATCAGCTATGACTCCCCAATCAAAAAAAAAAATGTTCATAAATAACAGCGTATGGCTGTATCATGTTAAGTTTTCCTCCCAACACTGGCACAAAAAAGAGATTATGCTTCATAGTCAGGTTTGTAGGAAAGAAGATGAAAAGGAGGTAAAGACCATGGTGCCATTTCAAGTTTGAAAAAAAACACTCACATCCTTCTTCTGCACCACTTATTCAGCTCTAGCTTGGATACCATACATCTGCTCTTGCAAAATAATGCTCTTAAAAATTTAGCAATATTTGCACCAAAGCTTTACAGTAGCAAGCAGAGAGTCTCTAACTTGGTTAAAAATTTGCACTACAGTTGAAAAGGAAGGATGTACTAGGTCTCAGGCTGCACATAACACACTGGATGATTTGCACTCAAGGTAGTGGAAGAAAGTAAGGCTCTTCTATCTTCATATTTCATCTTGGTATCATTCCAGCTAATATCAAAGCTGTTAAGCATTCACTCTGCTATTTTGGTAATAAAATCCATGGTAATTGTTTCTGCACTAAGTTTTTAGTTCAGACCATCAGATATGTTGCTGTTGGGTGGGGTTTTTTTAATATAAATTATCAATCCAGTAAATTACTGATAATCATAATTAAAAAAAGTAGTAGAAAACTGTCTTCTAGAAACATTCAGTTTTCTGGTTTTGTTTTATTGGGCCAGTCCTTATATAGCTAGAAACCAATTATTTTAGGCGAAGGACAGGTAAAATTGGAGCAAGTTAGGTATGAGTATGTCCAGAAATAGAACTTTAATGACATTTATTACTCAGCTGATAAAGGTACAATTGTTTTCATAGATAAGAAGTAGTTTTCAGAATAAGAAAAAATGTTTCTTTGAAAAAAATTTTACCTCAGTGGTCCTGAACTGAAAAACAAGGACAGCCATTCAATGGAAAGCCTAAACAGGTTTAAACAAAAGGCATAAGACTTCTTAGTTACTTCCCATGACCTTTCAGGCAGAAGGGAAAGAGTAAAAAGATCATCCTTCCAGAGAACAAGTACATGTGAAACAATACGGTTCTTGAAGATACTTTGCAATACTCTATCCCTACCATAATACATATAGGGAAGAGTCCGAAGACCCTCAGGAAGGTAAGGAAGGGTGCCAGGGACAGGCAGGTTACCAGTTTGAATTTCCAACCACCTCTGTGGTGCATTCATCTAAGCATGTACAGCTTTCCCTTTGTCACTCCAGCAAGCTGCAAGCACCAGCAGGTCCATTCAGAGCAGCCCCAGAATGACAACTGGCAACTGGGACCTAGGAGACTGAACACATATGGAAGAAGCATTGCACCATCAAGAGATGCAAAAGCTAGCGAAATCTTGACATGCTTTGTTTCACCAATCTGGCACAGCTGAACCTTGGCTTAATGAGGTCCCCAGAGAGACAAGTTTGATTTGAAGATGAGATTTTTGTAGATAAACAGGAAGTACCTCACCACCTTACCATCAAACATACTAGTGTAGAAAAGTCAAGCACAGAAGTCTGCAGTAGGTTCATTTTTTCAAGCAAACAAATTGAAAGACTGTTCCTTTTGAAGCAGGGAAACAAAAGGTGCTGACTGAAACCATCTGCCTCTTAGGGTGCAAATAATCCATTCAGACAAATTATAGCATTGCTCAGTTTTCACAGCCTTTTGAGAGAAGAAAAAAAAAGTTATTTCCACTATCCACTAGCTGAAAAACTGGCCAGTGAATGGAAGGACTGTACTATGTCATTTATGGTGCTAAATATTCATCTCAATCATCTACTGCACCTCTCAATAACACAATGTCACATTTGAGACATCATACCCAATGACAGTTATGTTAAGACCTAGTGGATGGCCTCCAGATTATACAGACTAGAATTTTACTGGAAGGGCAGGACACCAGTGGGAGCAGAGCAGTCTCATAATACACGCTGTGCACTCAGCACGACTGAAAAGAGCCAGTACTGGGTTAAGCCATGCAGTGAAACCACACAATCGTACCAGTGCACCAAAGGAAACAAATGGGCTTGGGACCCATCCTGTGGGAGATGTACAGAACCTGTGCAGCCTCCTTAAGACATGGGTCTCCATGTCTTAAGCATGTGTCTCTTAAGAGAGGGTCTCCAGTTTATATGACATAATTTTCTACTTCCTGTCTTTCCTTTGCTATTTTTGCACCAAGTATGCTATACAGGTATAATCACACAGGAAACCCAAAGAGCAGAAACAAAGCTGTACAGTTCTCAGCTACACCCACAAACCCACATGGAAGGAAAATAGTGAAGTTTGTGGAGCTGAAGGTCTGTTAATGCCAGCAAAGCACGTTATTGCTCTTCATTGCAATCTCTTCTTGCAAGAGAGGGACATTTAACTGATTACTCCCTTCCAAGCAACCCACGCAGCACACAAGCCTCTTGCAAGATTAAATGGGGTGAGGGGGCTCTTAGACAGTAAAACACATCAACCATCTTAGTTTCAGTTCATTCAGTTATTCCTCAGCCCCCTTCCCCTCCAATTGTGCTTCCTTATAAAGACATTAAAAAAAATAGAATGCTGTGAGGGGATTGCTTCAGGCAAACTACAAACTTTTTCATACTGCTAGATCAAGCAACAGCTTGCCAAGTCTTTCTTCTCCACCTACCAGTTTTGCAATACTTTTCCCCACATCCGGACAATAGACTGAACTCCATTTTAGTTCATAAGGCTCACAGGCATTGAGGAGAGCACAGAAGGGAGTGCTACAACTGAAAGTACATAAGAAGTGGAGCTTGCACCTCCAAGAAATAGGCATCATCTTACATTGCTGAACTTCCTGCTGTTTTCCTCCTAAGAGAGTGCCCAGGGCTGTAAATTGTAAGAGCGCTTCCAAAACCAAAGTCATAGGATTTACAGACAAATTTGTTCCTCAGTTCTCCTGACCTGCTCCACCTAGGTCCTTCTATACCTGCATTACTTGCACTGTTAAGGTAGTGGACATAGGAAGAAAAAGGGGAAGCACAGACAGATGGAAACATCGGATGGTTTGGGACTCAGCAGTCAAGCTCCACACAAAAGCCTTGCTCCCTGCACTCCAGCCGTTCCCTGTGCTGCCAGCTTGGGTCTTTCAAACCTCCAGGCAACTGGTAACATTCCCTTGGTCTCCCTACACCCCACATCTTCACCCAGAGACAGACGACACAAGCCTGGAGCTGGGCCCTGGCACTAGACCACAACACTGGCCCGAATGCACAGGCAAGTTGAGGGAAGAGGCAAACATCCATTTCTCTGACTGGGCTGTTCCCTGTCCTGCTCCTTGCACAGGGTTCTTCATTCTGTGGTCTCCACAGCTCTGCCTCCCTACCCCAGTTCTATTCAACAAATATCAGCCCAGACAAATGGAAACCAGAGACAGGAACAGACACATGGGCCATGGCCAGGGAAGAGAGAGGAGCAGATTTCACAGGGAGACAGAGAGCAGGAGGGGAACACCTGAATGGGCACCCAGAAAAGGATCCCCAAGACCATTAGATCCTAGAAGACAGCAGAGTTAGATACAAAGCTTGAGATGAAAACAACTCCATGCCTCTCAATACAGACAAAGTGAAGAAATATCATTTTTCTGTGAGTTTTAAGTGGCAACTACTATTTTCCATTCAGAAAGCCTGCACTGGGACAGGCCTGCTCATGCACAATTCCTGCTCACCTAATGAAAAGGAAAATGCCAAAGAACCATGTAAGCCCACATTTCCATCCATACAGGTCAGTGGTATATGTCAGTCAGATGAATCAATTGCATTCGTACTCTCTCAGTTTCACACAAACGATCTTACCATGCCCTTTACATTCCTAATACCCACAATTGCATGTCTAGTCTGAACTCAAAATTCAAACTCCTACTCCCCTTTCTGTCTTCTCATATGTGTGTACACACCTCCAGGGAGCCATGGATGTAAAAATACTGACATAGTTACTGTAACATAACTAAAGACACAGGAGATAAACAGTATTGGAGACACTGAGGCTGAGCTTCTGTTAGGAATATTGGCCTATGAGAGAGAGGAGTTTATGTTATAATGGACTTGTATAATTAATTGTATGTCTTGTGTAATTGACTTTAGTCAGGAGACATGCTTGATGAACTGAAGTTTGGAGTAAAGAATATGCCTGGCATGAGATGTAACCAAACTTAACTGAGAGCCTGCAACCGATCATTTCACACGATTGAAGGGTAAAACTTTGCTGGCTTTAAGCTAGTGATATGGCAGCTGAGTTTTCATCCAAGTGGCATTTATTCTAAGGTAAACCAATGCAAATTCTCTTTTCAGATGAGATCTTCTAGGTGAGCTAGTGCATATGCATTACTTTCTAGTTACCACACATCTGCACGTGGCATTATTGAGACTCCAGTCAACAGCAAGTGCTTCTGGTGTTTGCTGCAGCTCAGCCACCTCTGCTGTTGAGACACAAACCTGTCATCTGGCAGTGAATCACACACACACAGACTCAGTTTTCACACTGCAGAGTTTTCACATTCAGAGGAAGGTATATTTGACAAGCATGCTACTGATGTATGAAAAGGAACTTTATGATACTGCGGTTAGAAACCAACAGTAACTAACAGACAATCTCTCCAGTCCATCCCAGCAAAACACATGCACTTGGACTCAACACTTCTTAAAATCAAGATGACTAGGCTAATAACGATCTCTTAAATTTATTAAAAACTGTGTATCTATGTCTTTTCACCTGAAATTGTGGTTAATAATATTTCCTGTGGATGACTTGCCCCTCAGTTGGGTTAGAATCTAGAAGAATGCACACCTACCACACACCATTTCTGCACGTAGCCAGACGCACCAAGATGTGTCTGTTGACTGAAACCTGGAACTGAGCCCATGTCTCTTCACATCTTAGCACTGTTCACTCTGTGGTCACAAAGAGTTACTTTTCACCTAACAAAAGGGATTTAGAATCATCAGAATCTATGGAGCTACTTTACCTCACACCAGCTGGTTTGTAGGTGTTTAGGTTTTACAGACAACAGTTTTTCAAACAGAATTCAAGGTAATCCATAAAGTCACTATTCACAGATTTCTGGCTGCAGTCTCAGAGACTACATCTATTTTCTCTAGTGTAATCTGTTCTAAAGCAATGCCTGTCTTGGGAAAAGAGATCAGATTGTTGACTTCTAGCATGCACTAAGAAACTTGCCTATTTTCTATCATTTCTGGATTATAGGAAGGACGGTGAAGCAGGATTAGCTTCTGCTAAATTTCTTTCTTTCTTTTTAAAGTCATTAATACCCAGAAAACTATTACCAAAACTTCCCATCAGGGATTTAGCCTCATTTTGCTGCATTTTCAGGAATTCTGCACAGGCCCAGAACCTCTGGGAAATGTTATTTCAATTGCATTTAATTAAAAAAAAATGAATGAAATAACTTGCAGCTCCTTTTGTCCATGCATTAGTCATTGACAGTTGTGATTTTCTGAAAGCGGTATCTTCAGTTGACTCTCCATTTTCTCAAAAAATACATATTTAAAAGGTTAACAACAGTGGCAACCTCTGTCATTGTAGGAGAGCAAGACACAAACCCTCATCTTATGTAATTTGGGGTTATAGTATCACTACCAGTTCCTCCATTGGTGACCTCACTGATATACATGATGGTCGACTACCTTGCTGAGAGGCTGAAAGCCCGTATGAGTTATCACCTTCCTCTTCCCTGCAGTCTGGAACAGACTTTACTAAAAGAGTGGTCTGACATTATAAGCAAGTGATGGGAAGTAATAAGCATGCTTTGATTTTAGGCACTGACTTGTCAAGATGAAACAAAGGTTGAACGGAAACTGCTTTCAATACCCATGCAAGGTTCTCATCTTCCAGTGTGGTTTCTTTTCTTTCCTGAAGGGGCTTCAGAGCTTTAAGCCTACAAAATTAAAATGAAAGACAAAACAGAGACAAATCAGAAGTGTTAAAGCACTCCGCCTGACCTCAAATTACAGGAGTGGTGCCAGGAAGCAAGCTTAGAAAATAAGTAAACAAAACAAGAGCAAAAATTCTCCCTGGGATCCTGGAGACCCTCACATTTCTTTTCAATAGTCTTCCAGGGGTATAGCCCTTGCTTAATTGCAGATTTCCACTGAGATGTGCAAGCTGACAAATACTCAGAGAAAGATTTTAACTGGGTCAGACCAATGTAGAAGGCTTCATTTTATCATCTGAAGGTTTGCAGCACCTACCTTTTGGCAAGAGGATATCTGGTATCAAAATTAGCACTGCAGCATCTGTCACCAGCACAGAAGGAACCTTTTTCCCTAGTAAAAAAAGAGATGAAATGCAAGTCATCCCTGAAGTAGCCTTTGTAACATATTTTTCAACATGTTTTGTGAAAACTACCCATTTCACATCTAGGAAATGTGAGTGCTAGCTGCTTGGAAATCAGACAGTTTCTGACTTTCAATATCAATAATGAAATATAACTGCCTTCCTGAAAGCCACATGCACATGTTTTTGGCTAAATATGATGCATCTGCTTTTGGTAAAACCACCTAGGGTTTAGCTTAAGACTACAAAAACTCTCACTTCATGGGGCACTCTGGCCACCCCTTTGTCCAGCCTGCACTTTTACTAGGGTCAGCTTTGACAATACACTAGGTTGCTCAGGGCTGTGTGCTTTTGAGCGCTCCATCTTTCCTATCTATGCAATGAATGAAATGACATCATGATCATAGAGTAAAAGGCAGGGGAAAAGAAGGCTGAGAAGGACAACATGATCCAGAACAAGATCACAATACCAAAGCCATCCCAAATAGGCCTTTCTCTAATTTATTTCTAAAGACCTTTAGTGATGGTCTTGGTTGCTCAAGACCATCTATTCCAGCATCTTATAATCACTACCTATAGAGGTTTTTTCTAATGCTTAGCTTTAAAATCCTTTCACAGACTTACAGCCATTACTTCTTATTCTGTATGAAGTAGATATGGAAAGCATTTACTCTTATCTGCTGTGCAGGTTTGCATTTATGTATTATCTCACAGTAGACTAAATGACCCCAAGTCTTTCAGCCCTTTTTCTGTCTAGCAGTCTCACTGTTGTTCTCTGCTCTCCTAAATTGGTTGACATCTTTCTTGAAGCACAATGCCTAAAAAATAAGGCTTGCTACCTTCTAAGATCCTATTTCTCTGAATCAGCAAATACAGTTCTCAATTCCTTAGTTGCTTTACAGGGGAGAAGAAAATCAAGCAGCGACCTGTTCTAGACAAAAGATTGTGAATTCATAGATCTGGAAACATCATTCTTGTTGAAGAAAACTAAGAAGTGCTACATAATAAAGTTCCCACTCTATAAAAGCAATCTGAAGATCATAATGTCAAGGGAAGCATGGATTGTGAAAACTCTTTATACAGCTGAAAATGAATTTTCAAATTATATGCATTTCTTTTGCCAGGAGTTGTGACAATCCTGAGTCTGGACACACCTGCCAACACCTACTGTGGAAAGAGGAGCTACAAACATAACTTATTCCTTCCCTCTCCTGTAGAGATGGCATAATATCCTTTTACTTTAGAAACTAGAGAAATGCATACTGATAAGGTAAAATACATAACCAAACTCTTCCAGTGGTGAGTTTGCATGCAAACAGCTCAGCTTGTTGCTCTGTGGTTTGGTACAAGAATTCCTTTCAAGCCCCATGCCAACGAAACGTTATTGAGTCATGTGCTTTGACATCTCATTTATATGAGATGGGGCCTGAAGACAGACCAGAAAGAGAAATTAGCTTACGTCTTTTGAAAACTTAGCTAAAATCTGTAAAAGCTATCTGGCAAACATGCTTCTAGATATACAGGGTGAGCACCCTCACCACAGAAGCATAGTTAGGAAAGGATCACATATTCTGCAGAGGCTGCACTGCCTGTCTGGATGCTGCAGCAGCCACAGCCACCACAGCCACTTGGTAGGTGAGAGGGAGATGGCTCTTATCCCCTTGGTATAAAATTACCACCATTAGCAGAAAGAACACCTCTCTGCAAAAAAGGTAAGCTGTTTAACATTTAACCCATCAAGACTACCCACTGATGAGACCACAGCCAAGAAGCCCTCATTCTGGCCACAGTAATCTGGCCATATCCTCTCCATGACCTGAAAGGTGTATCTGTCACCTGTGTTGTGAACAGTTAGGTAGCAGACCCCACCCAAGAGCTGATATTCTATCCCTATCCCCAGGGAGGTGCCCAATGTCCAGGGTTAGAGCTGCCCTCATTCCCCCAGTGTCCTCTGGTTGCCCTGCTCCTGGTTGGGGGATGGGACAGGTCCTGGCTGCCAGACCCTGCCCTGCTGTACCAGGGAACCCCCAGCCTCGCTGCACCCCAAGACAGGCAAGGAAATTATCTGCCATCTCACTTGCCATCCTGCTCAACTGCTGTTAGATATGCTCTGATGTCTCTGGGGTGGAAGGGATATAAATAAAGAAGACAAAGCAATCCCCTGTTTTTACTTTATCTCATTACCTTGAAGAGTAAGGTGGAAAGTATCAGATTTGTAAAGCACACTATTGTCTTTAATTTTCTACGTGCATGGAAATTTTGGACAAATGTGGTAAAGCATCTTACTTTTTCTGGGAACTGTTTTTCCTAAAACCCCTAGTAATCTGAACCTGTTTGCCCCTGAAGGTTAATTTGGTCAGGATTACTCTCTGTATATAAAGTGTCTGTAGGGCCACTGCTTGTGTAAAAAGCTGAATGCAACTCAAACTCCTTCCAGGGAAAACATAATACACTTGAAATCTATTCAACATACCAAAAGTGTACACAAAGAACAACTTTTATAGTTCCTGCTAGTGGGTGACCAAACTGTCAGATCAAGGCACTCATCTGCATTTGCAAGTCACATTCCCTCTTAAACATTAACATCTGAGTTCACCGGCTTAATCTAATAGTTATTCCCAAATAGTTAACTGAGGGCAAAGTCTCATAAAAAAAGTGGATGCTACTGAGGGAATACATGTCAAGCATCAAGGAAGGCCACAGGGTGGGTTGACTACATTAGAGAACTGTTTCCCAGTATTTTATCTGCCCATTGCTATGAGGGATGGCTGCCAGCACACATGCGGCTACATTGACCACATCAGAGTGTTCAAACCTGTGTCCACCCAGTGCAGTAACACCAAGGACCAAAAAAACTATGCTGTGATACTACCATACTCCAGTGCTGGCAAAAGCCTGGCTTAGTTATTCAATAACCACCAAAGGTAAAACTTTGAATCCCTTTCCAGCCTAGACAAAGTCAGAACGAGTGACCAAAACATCTGCCACCTGGCCATCTTCTGAAGAGAAGGAAGAAGAAAGGGCAGAGGGGGGTGGATGGCAGGATGCAAGATGGTTACATTCGCTTGGCTGTGCCACAAGCAGACAGCATCCTCCCCACTCTTCATGGGTGTTATTAACGCTAAGATGTTGGGCAGAAGACTACCATTTCGGTAGACCACTAGATGGCAGGAAACAGCAGGAATTGAACACCAGCTGCTGCTTCCTCCCTGCGAGCAGCACCCTTGATTTCCTCATATCGTTCCCAGCCCCTAGTTGAGAGTCAAGCCCTCAGACCAGCCCTCCTAAGTTCAACGAGTGCATCAGAACACAGGCACAATCCCCCTAAGCCCGACAAACTTCAAGTTAATTTCTTTTCTTCGTGTTTTTTGGGGGTGATATTTTGGGGGTTCTTTGGTATTGCTTTATTTCTCACAGTGCTGAAAGAAGACATGGCACCTGTTTTGAGATGCCACTGAACTGTGGCGCAGTGGTGGTGCGTGAACAGAGCCTGTTTGTTTTAGGGAAGAGCAGGGGTTTTTCTGCAGTTCTTTAGAAGACAGGATGGTGTGCCACCAGCCAAAAGTGGTTTTCATTGATTAAGAACAGAACAAAACCCTTACACCTGAAATTATATCCTTAATTGCTCACCATTTTGCTCCTTCTCCTGAATTGTTATGTGTCCAGAGAGAAAATCCCACAAAACTGTTGAAATTTCAGGGCTAAAGAGGTTTACTCTGACAGTTTTCAGCACTACCAGCTGGGGTATAATTTTATTTCCATTTTTAGCCAAGACAATTCTCATTTGTTTAACCAAAGAACATCAAACCCATTTTACCATATTTATTCAGTTTCAAGTCTTTTCTCCAAGTCTATGCTTTTTAATTATTCTGGTGTCAGTGAAAGACTGTATAATCCAGAAAGTTATATTCCAAACAGAAGTAGAGTAATATTCTTCTTAACAATGTCTCTGCCACCTCCTGTCTTTCTTAATCCAGAGGAATTCCCTACAGGGATGAAGGCTGCCCCTGTCTCACCCTTGCCTTGAGCCCTGGCTGTGCCTGGCTGTATGAAAACAGGTCAGGGAGCTGAACATCTTTTGCTTGGGTTACTCTCCGATTGCCCCACGTCTCAATCCCCGTCCCTAGCCTGTCTCATTAGCAGGGCTTAATTCTACTTGGCTGTCCCAAATTAACTACTAAAACAATTGATGACTTCTTATTTTCTTAAAATAGCATGTTTATTTCAAATTTAATTTATCTGTATTTTCTACTCTCATCCAGTTTTGTCTCTATCAGATACGGTATTTCAAAGCACGCTTATCTTTCCTCAGTTTCCTTCTCCTTCAGGAAATAACTAATCCAAATGTAAAATAAAACCTTGTTTGCCACATGGGATATAATCAAGATCCCAAAATTGACTTTGTCACCTTCCTCCTGGACCCCAGCTCTGAAATGGGATTCATCCCATCCACTCCAGATGGCTACAGTGGAACGATCTATCTGTACTAACCACCACCAGGCTGGCTCTCTTAAAATTCACAGGAGAAAAATGAAACATATCTTACAATTTGTGCTCATTATAGTTAAGTGGGCATTGGATGAAACATCATAAAAAGGCTATTTTCTTGATTGTGAGCAAATCCCATTTTCAGAGTAGGGACTCAGCAACTTCTCTATGAGCTCCACCAAGGAGAACACAACTTCCTTTGAATTGCTGCCATACACTTATTTTCCATCATCCACAAGCCTCCTTTCCAACTGCAGTAAAGTACATCCACCTGGATCAATTAAGGCAGGTCTAAGAATGAGATCTGCTCACCTGGTCTGTATGCTGTGTCTGAATTTGATCCATTGGGTCTAGATCCAGGACTGAAGATCCTCAATCCACATTAATTTGTGGGCATCCTGCTACAGCAATGGGTAAAAACTGAGCAGGGAGGAAAGCTACCATGAACCACAGCAGAAAGTACCTGTCTTGGCCCTTTGGACACAAAGCAGTGGAAGCAACAGAAACTACAGGGTTGTTCCCAGGAGCTCAGAGAAATGAGTGTGATCGACAACAAGAGAAAGTGCGAGATCTGGACTGCACTCCTCTGCATGGCAGGAGAATAGAGTTGTCTTCTCCCCCCCTAACATAAAGGCAGCAGCAAAGGGAAATCAAGGATTTGTATAAATAAAAACCTCAGCCCAGCTTATTGTTTTCATCTGCTCCCTGTAGCATCTGAAGAAAGGCTACAGATTTTTAGGTAAACAAGGAAAAGTAGAGTGAGTCTGATGTCAGTTTTCATATCAGTTAAAGCAAGTCTAAAGGTCAGTGGTGGCGGGAGACCTGAATCCCAGCTTCCTTTTTGGCCCCAAAGAAAAACAACTTGGTTACAGCTTGTCCCAACCGTATTCTGGGATAAACACCTTCTGAGGGCTCTCGGTAGATGAACTGAAAGGAATAAAATTAATAATAAGGAATAAAATTAATAATAAAAGAAAAGAATATTTTTATAGTTTCATGCTTGCCTAAGCAGAGAGAATTTGAGGGGAGTAAACATACCACACAGGCTGTCGCTGCTGCAGTTAACTTCTTTCCATCATGGAAGAGGAAAATTCCTTTACAGTATGTGGGGGCAGAAATGCTAAATTCCCTAGCGTGGTTTACTGTTAGAGTAGTTCTATTTAAAACACTGAAAGATAATAATTAGAAACACTCATCAAGCACCACTGTAGAGAGTAAAGGAAAAGTCTAAATCTGAACTACTGCTTTGCCCCTTCTTCTTTAGCCAAAGACAGGGCTCCTGGAAGAACCATCAGAAAGCAATATCCATAAAGTCAGGAGAACATCAGGTCAGTCATTTAGCATAATTCCTCTTTCATAAATTACAGAAATGGAGGAAGGAGAGGAAAGAAAGAAAGAAAGAAAGAAAGGGGATTTACTCAAGATTCAGCCAGCAGATCAATGCAAGCACAGGAAGAGCAGCCAAGCCTGTGATGGACAGGGTGCACGTGGGATCACTAGCAGAGCTGAGAAGGACTGCAGTGTAAAAATTTCCTCCCTGCAATTACTATTCTGATCCTTGTAAAATGCCTTACCCTAAGGACCATTCCAGCAAGGCACACAAAGTACAGCTTCCCATAGCCAGAAAATACAGTTATTGCACTTAACTACCATTTATTTCCCAAAAACTAGAAAACAAACATAAGCCATTACAGGGCCCCAGAGAACTGTAATTTGCCCAAATATGAGGGGGGAAGACTATTCATTCAATCTTGAAAACTTTGGCAAGGTGCCTAAAATTAATCTCCCTATCATTTTCATGATTCTTTTCCCATAAATAAATACCTTTCTGCTAGCTACTGTTTTTCCAGAATAAGGGCTATATTACCAGCATGTATATCTTTGACTACTAGATACTCAGGACTAGATTATCTCTAAGTTTTAATCGTTGTCACTTTGCTTTGATGTTTTAAAGATCTATACACATTCTCTAGTAGGTTAGTCTATGCACATAGACGGATTAAATATTGTGTATTATTACAGGCAGTATTTTGAGACATCTCCTACTTTTGAAGTACCGAGAACATAAATTCCTATCAGTACTCCTACCATCACTTCAACACCACTGCTATAGCAACACTTTCATTATAGGAACCATTTGATGCCATGGAGCTAACTGCATATACTGATTGGATATTTTTTCTTACAGAGCTTTGGTCATTAGTGAGGGCCGCTGAGACATTCACATCCCCAAAGAAAAAGGATGGCAGACAGTCAGAAAAATTCATGTAAAGGTGACTTTTGCAATCAGCCAAGCTAAAGATACTTGTCCTTCATCCACTCATGCAACAGTTCGGCTCTACTAGCTGGGGCCTGCCAGCTGTTAGAAATCAAAAGCAGTGGTTTTATGTGGCCACCTCAAGCAGTGCCCCTGTCACAGAAAGACTCAAGAACTCTCATTAGGTTATCTGATCCAGCACACAGCTCTGGTGCAAGTTTTGATTTCCTCCAAACCCACTCCAGGGTCACAAAACCCCCAGAAACAAATGAAGCCACCTACATTGACAATACACAGAAGGTAGTGTCAGAACAGACCATGGGTGATGGGAGCAAATGGGCCCCTGGAAGGTCTTCCAAGGAAAACAGATCTGAATGACGAAGTTCTGGTCTTCCTTTTACAAATGATGACTGCACTATGGCCCTCCCCAGAGCAGAAAGACTATGTTAAGGAGAAACAAACATCACTGGTTTCTTCTGAGATAGTCCAGAGCTTATAAAGGTTTTTTTGGAATAATGAGCAGGCATAGCACAGCTTTTTAGGTGCCAAATAGAGGTTTTAATATACCTCCTTTTAAAAAAACTATCTTTATCCTACCACCTCATCTTTGTTTTCCCTGAATTTATTGCAAATATAATTTTGTTCCTAGCAGGAAGGTTATATGTGTAGTGAATGAAGGACTGTATTCCAGATATGGCACACAAAGAGAGATACTCTATAATTTTCACAGACATGTAGGTGTCTGTGTCACCCCATAATTGCTTTACTATCTCTAAACCACAGGCTCAGTCTCTGGCAACAGCCACAGGAAGAGGAGTGGGTGTGGAATAGCAGCTCATCCTGGCAAGGCAGCAGGGGGCTAGCTGGGAACAGCCAGGGCACAGCCACACACCACCCCTTGGAATTAAATACTGGGTTTTGGGCTGACAATGTGTCAAACTGGGTTCAAACACTTTGAGAAGGAAGAGAAAAAAAAAGGTTGAAAATTATTCAGGAGATTCAGGTGTATGAAAACAGCATTTCTGTCTAAAGAAACCTAAAAGGTATTTAGCAGCTCTGTCCAGAAAATTGTGTCCTCTGGGACACCTCAGATGAGAGAGATGTTTACCTTACTGCTTAGGTCAGTTTGTATGTACCTGTAACATTTAATGTAGTCCTTATAAACGATTCCTTGAGTTTTTCCACAGGAAGGCTTTACAGAGTTTATGTCCTCATAAGTTCTCCTAAAAAGCTGACAGACATGTTCAGAAAAAAAAATATTTTCTGATTAAAAATACTATTTTTTTCAGATAGGTTGCTTTGATTTAACAAAGAATAAAAAATGATTTCTGCAAGACTGTAAGATTTCATTTCCTCTCTACCTGAATAAGTGGTTTATTATCTCATTTGAAAATGTGGTTTTAACTCATGTGCGGCTTTCTTCTGTATCTACTGGAAATCAGCTAGCCTGTTACCATATCAGTTGCTATTTCAGAAGTGGTTGCCTTGGTTAAGAAATGAATGAGACCTTGAAAGGACAAACAGAGCTTTTATGGTACGTAAATAAGTTTTCTCCCATCTTTATGCCTGCACCATGGTTAAATTGTTGTCTTACTCCATGAGGACACACTCATTTCTTAAAGAAAAACAAAAAATCTTAAAGAAAGAAGACAAAGATAGGAAGCCCTTTCAATCTGATTGCATATTACTCATTTCTGAGCCCTCAGCCTGACTCTCCACCAAAGCACAACGCCCACTGACGCCAGCATCCCTGTAGCTCTGGAGGGCTACGCACACTCATGCCCTCCTCTTCCTCAGAAGGAGCTACAGGGGTGCCTGGGTCAATGGGCGTTGTGCCTTGGCGGAGAGTCAGGCTGAAGAGGAAGAAGATGGAACAGGAAACTATGGGCCTCTGAAGCACTGATACAGGGAGCTCAGAGTAGCAAAAGTCACTGAAAACCACACCTTGAATAACTGAAGTAGATGAGTGCTGTCTGTTCTAGCCATTGAATGAGGGAGAGACTCATGGGAAAAAAATGTAGGTTAAAACAACACTCATTCACGCACCCAAGGAGGCCAAATTAAGATTACATATATAAGATTTCCATTCTATCATTTCATAAATTCCATTTACATAAAGGTATAATCCTATGACTCATCCTGTTTTCTGGGCAAGATACTTCTTTTAGGATCTCCTTTCCTTTTTTTAATTTCAAGGGCAGATGGTGCTGGACCTGGCCATGTCTTTTCCATTCATCATGCAGTTAGCTTCAAACACTCAGCGCAGAAGAGGAATTCACACACCCTCTTCCTGTGCACTACTTACCATTCATTCATCAGGGGGATCTTTGTTGCCCATTCCTGTTAGTCTTGCCAATAAGGTAACTGAAATCACGGTTCATCCATTTAGAACAAACACTGTCTTTCTCCTTGCCCTCTGTGAACTATTTTGTGACAGCACCCTGAGAGCAGCGGGCTTCCCCTTCAGCTCCCCAAATCATAGTTTGGGCCTCACTGAGCATTTTGTGGCACCACAGCCAAATCCCAGTCCAAGCAAGTTCAGGAAACTAAATAAGCTGCAGCCAAAAATAAACACAGTTACTTGCTACCTGGTACCCGGGCTTGGACATTTTGAGCACAGTTTTCAGAAAGTCCCCCCTTCCAGGTAATCTATTTACAGACTTTAAAGAATACAAGGGATTTTTGCCTTTAAAGCATCCACAGTTTTACATAGGATATAGAAGAAAGGATCTCCTTACTGATTTCATTCAACTTCAGGTTAGGTCAGCCAGGAAATGCCACTCATATAATGCATTATTTTTGGCCTTAAAATGACACCAGCTGGCAAATAAGGAGCTGGGGAGAACTAGGAGAGGTTTTGCTAAACATGTTAAAGTAAATAGAAATGAACTATTTATCCTGGGCTTTACTAATTGATTAAAGAAAAGGATATAAAGGCTTGCAGGACAGTTCAGAAGTTGTTGTTACATAAGTTTCATTTAGTTTTAGTGAGGCTTTTCTATCTTCACGAAGAGTATTGCAGCTCAGTTCTCATACACTTTGTTGGGCATCTTTACTAGGGATGTAACCTCTATAAAGTTGGATGGCCTCTTACCACGTCAATGTAGTAGGTTTTGCATGTGGCAGCCCAAATATGCTTTCCTATACAAAAAAAGATGCTATTTGTGTCTCTTTAAGACTGAATATATCATTGAGCATTGTATGAATAATATTTTAATACCATAAATGTTTCCAAGTGAACATATTTCTAGTTAACAGGCAAGAAAATTTTTCTCCTGGATAGCTGAGTTGAAGCAAGAATGAAGAAATAGGTTTGTCTTACTTACATCTTCACATCTAAGTACAGAAGGAGCTTTTCCTCCATCTCAGTAAGCAGATATGCTTTTTTCTTCCACACAAGATTCTTAAAAATTTCCAGTTTGCCAGAAGATTATGCAATGGCTGCAGATGTTCTGTGCTGCTTGAGGCCTCTAATGTCAGTGGATGTTCAAATCCAGACTCATTTTAAACAGAAGCCATGAATATATACAAACCTCATAACTTAAAACAAGTTAACTTTTTTTTACTTTTCCCTCCCATGCATTATATTAATTTCCCAACTTTCAGTTTCAATAGTAAATGAGTAACACATTAAATATACTCCATGCAAGTAATTCTGCACAAGTAAACAGACAGGAGACTGAATCAAGAATTGGCATTCAACTTGTTTGACCTTCATGGTATATTTGAACTTCAACCTCTAGGTGGAAGACCTTCTACTACAATTTTTGCTACAAGCAGATCCAGGTTATGTATTTTTTACTTGCTTATGAGAGAGTAAACCTCCAGTAAGCGTTCCTCAAAGATTGTTGGTAACAGCAAAAGTCTTCTAAAATTATCTTGGGCAAATTCATTAATACAGTCACATAGGATCAGCTTAGTACCTTTGAAGATTAGTCTAAACCACAACACACACCTGTTCAGCAATACTACAGTATTATACCAGTGACTGCCACCTACCTTTGTAGGAGCTGAACAATAGATCCAGCTAACTGAAAACCACAAAATGGGATACATGCAGCTGTTTTGCATGCCAGTAGTTAAAGAGTTTACTTCATAGTAGAAAAATTTGCTCCACATCAAAAGCTCCAGAAATCTCACTGAACAAATAAAGATCAGTGAGATTAATGTTAATGCCCTGCAACCACAAGCTCCACACAAAATCTCTACAAAAGGCTAAAGCATGAATCCTCACCACAAGCCCTTGAGCTTAAGACAGTAATTGATGATCCCACAGGAGCTACAGGTGCCTCTGCAGGTTGGCTTACAGGGTAAGATAACATCTTTCACAGCAAGAGAATAAATAGTCTCTGCTTCTTTCTCTATCCTGTGGCTGACTAGGAAGGGTTAGCAATAAATCTGGAGTCAGTCTGGGGACCCTGGCATTCTCTTGCTAGCCTCCTGCAAGCTAAAAATACTGAGGTTTAAACTCTTAGTGGTAGATCTCTCTCCAATCAATATTCTGCTTTACTAGCTCTCAGGCAGACCCTATAGAGGGTACAAGGTACTCCAAACATGGACCAGTTCCTCTTTTTACTAATTACTAATTTACTAATTCCTGGGAACTGAAGCCTGCTGGTTTGCCAGCTATGTAAAAAGAAATATGGTTACATTCAGTTTAAGTAAACATTTGATGACAATGCACAGTAATAGGAAAACAGTTACCAGTTTTAGAGACATATGGCCTTGTAGCTAACTTTGGCCAAACACTGGGTTTCTCCTCCTTGGGACCTAGTTAAATGCAGACTTTCTCTGGAGTTTCCTGTAATCCTTCAATCTGACAAACTTTCCTGGAATATGAGTTTGATGATATCAGCCTGATACTTATGGGGGATGTCACTTTTACTGGAGGAGAATTGAATGCAACTGCCCAGATTAGATACTAATCTCCTTTGGGGATATGGATGTGGAATAGTTTCCTGGACGGGAAAGAGTACAATAGAACAGAATAGTTCCTAGCTGGATCACAGAGTACTTGTGACAAAATGTTGTCTTCAACAAACTACTGGAATTTCCCAGGAGTTGGCACAGCAGTGCCAAGTTCCCAGCTTGACACAGCAGTATGGTGTTCCCAGTTGATGTCTAGGAAGTAGAAATCTTCCATAAGGACAAGGGCTACTCAACCAGAGATTTTCCTGATTGCCTATAGAATAACTCATCAATGTTATTATCCTGGCTGGGCTATCAATAATAGACATCCACTACAATACCTGCTTTGTTTTCCACCTCCCTAATCTTCACCCAGAAGCTCTGGAACACACACACCCTAACTGTAAGGGTGCAGCTCCTCCACCTCACTTGCCCTGCCTGTCCCTCCTGACCAGCCTGTAGCCCTCCATCCCAGCACTCCAACTGCAGGATTCATCCCACCACATCTCACTAATACTGATGACATCACAGCTCTGGGAACAGTCCAGCACTTTCAGTTCACCCTGTTTATTTCTTATGCTGCACACACTGGTGTGCAAACATTTCAAATTAATGAAATATCTGTTTTGGTTAACAAGAGCACAAAAAACAAGGACTGATGTCTTAATCAACTATTGTAAAAAAAGAACTTCCTATAGGCTGGCAGGACAGGATTCAAACCTCACAATGTTACCTTGAATAACATGATAATACTGTTTCATAGAAATGCATAAAACATCCCATATTTTATACCAACAAGTAAAGGCAAGCAGTGTGCTTAGTTCAGTGTTAGCTCTCATCAAAAACATTTCAGGAGGGTACCAATGACCAAGGTGGATGATCGTTTAGCCTTGACTGGTGTGCTGCTAGCTCTCTTCTTCCTCAGGCCAACACCAAACTCAGCAACATCCCCTCAGCATAACTTCAACTTTTATTCTTCATCTGTTTGCTCTTCTCCATCTCAAACCAACCAAAGGGGAACACACTACTGAGAGAGAGAGAGCTCAGCAAGCTGCCCCTAACAAGAAGCTCTTCTGACTGACCCCAACAGGAACTCTCTTCAAGCTGATCAGGTCCTTGTTGCTTCTCTCTTCTATTGCTTCTCTTCAACTGGTTCCATTCCTACTTCTGAGGCTGATTTGGTTCCTGGTCAATACAGCTCTAGCCTTGCCCACCACCCCAACGACAATCACCTGGGGGAAGGCAGAGTCCTACACAGGTGGGCCAAGTTCTGCCTCTGGGGCCTTGGGGAACAAAACACACTGCTGGGTTATGACTCATCCATAGGTCAACTCCAACTCGGGGCCCACAGCCCAGGCCCCAGCATTTCAACTGGCAACTGAGGGTTGTCATGAGATAGTCAGTCACCACATACCTAATGCTCCCTTTTTGCATCTTTCCCTCCTTTGTGGGCTCTAACAACATGCCATCAAACTTATCCTTCAAAAGACTTTCCAAAAGTCCAAGAACACCTCAACCTGCCTCTATGTAGGAGTTTCTTATGAGTATAGGGAAGTGACTAATGCATAACAGATTCATAATTCCTGGAAAGAGGAGTTTTCTATTGGTTGCTAATATCTGTTCAGAGGCATCCCAGGATGTACATAAGTTGACATGAGTTAAGTAAATGACATAAGTTACAGAGTATGCACTGCATCACTGCTGATCCAGGACTTTAGCACAGCTACATTTAAAGAAGCAAAAGCAGAATGTGATACTATACTAGATTTCTGAAAATATTTCCGTTATCTTTTAGAAAACTATTTGTATTTCTCTTTCCCAGAATGGACCTCAATGAGTACTGACACAAAACGTTCTTATTTACACACCTTTTCAATTGTTCTCAGTTAAAAAAGAAAATGACAAAACACATGCACATAACCCAAAAAAAACACTGGAAAAAATAACAAGGCAAGTTACAGTTTATGACATTTAATCAGAGTTTCTCAGATCTGGAAGTGGAATACTTTAAGATATTGACAGTGGAAAGAATAAATGGTGCCACGTTTTTTCTCTGGTGGAGAGTGAGTCACTCAGATAAAAGTTGCCTGTGAAATACCAGGATGTACATTCTGCAATAGTTTCCTTTAAAATCATCTTTTCATCATGTTTACAGTAACAGGTTCTGGAAAAATGGGGACTTTCTCACACTTCTGGGCCTTTTAGTTGTAAAAATATTTTTTTTACTCACTTTGTTTTTTAATAAATCCTCATCTAAAGGATTTGATATTTAAAATATCGATGTCACATACTGGACTAACCACACCCTCACAGCAGGTTTGTCCATAGCTGAAAATAAAGGGCATTAGTCCTTCCTTTGACTCATGTCTCTGCACCCTTCTTCAACCCAAAGCAAACCTTTCCATTCACAATCACACCAGTATGAAATCTGCCCATAAATATCTATAAGCATCCCAGCAAAATGTATGCAATCAGCTGGGAGGCAAAATAGACATCATTCAGTTATTTCCACTGCAGTATATGTAACCTTTGTGCATGACAGGTTATAAAGCAACGGCAAGTGAGCAGCTAAAAGGGAGAACACAATATGACACTGGAAAAAAAATTAAAAAAAAAAAAGAAAAGAGCATGTAGGTAGTGAGAAAAGTTAAGACACAAGAACAGAAGAGATACAAGATGGGGAAGACAGAGAAAACCTGTCTGCGAACCTGCACCATTAAGGTCACCATACACATTCCTATCCTAGCTGTACCAACAACTCACTGTGGCTTTCATTGCCCTTACCCTTCTAATCACTTCTTGTGAGTTAAAACTCACACCAGCACACTCTGTTCCTACCTGGTGATTTTCAGACACATTCTTGGGATTCAAGCAGTGAAGGCTACAAAATAGGAAAACAACTCAGCAACCAACCCTACCCGACGTGTACATCTCTCGTCCATCTTTTGCAGTGCTCTGCTTATAGAAAATTAGTGATAGCCAGTGGAAATCTTTAGAAAAAACAAAGGATCAGAATTAGTCATTTAGAAAGTTCTGTTACAACACTAAGAGTTTAGCCCTCTCATTCTGGATTGGGTCATTATATCAACAACATTGCTCACAGGCAGCAAGGCAAATTGGTGGGTCTCGCCTCTTCCTGCACAACTACTTGGGAAGGGAAAAGGACATGCTGTGAAGAAAGTAGTCTGAACTTTCTCAGGATGTGGGAAAGTCAAGTGGTTGCTGGCACCTCATTCTCCAGAGGTTATGGAGCAGAAAGAAAACACACACTCAAGATTACGATTCAGTGAAAAATTTTAATTCCTACCACCATGGGACAAAATAATTTTTCTTTCAAGTTAGGGCAGAGAAGTGTCATTCTTAGTACTTTTTCTTTTCTGCACTACACTGTTTCAATCATATATAGCACGAATAAGACAAGAAAGAAGAGCTAGATCTCCATATGAACACCGAAGGATTTTTTCTGGCCTAAACCCACCGGGTTTACACATCTAGGTTATGTTACGTCTCCTATGGGGAGGCTGACAGTACTTTTGGTATCACATCTACTATATTCAAGTCTTTTCCTCCCAGAAGAATCAAAGGATTTAGGATTTCCCTACCGCCTGTAAGGAAAGATTAAAATCTCTGATACGTAGTAAAATCAGACATTTTCCTCCTGGAAGACAAGATATCCTGGACAACCTGGACTCACTGCACACACAGAGAGCTACTGTATGGCACAGGGATAGTTGTACTCCAGCAGCTGGTTATTGAGTGTTCTTTAAGATGGTCCTAGACCACGCAGATGTGTCTTCCACTGGGTCTAAATACTTGGTGGCTTAGAGAATTGAAGTTCTTGATGTGCCTTTTAGTGGTTTAGGCCTTTCATTTTTTATAATTTGGGCAGCATGTGTCTTTAGAAAGGAAGTGATTGGTTCAAGTTAGCACTTGGGAAGGAGAAGTCCTCTTTTTCTTGGAAGTAACTACATCTGTTCTAGAAAAGAAAGCTTCAACCTGGAACTTATTACACAGAAGGAGAGCACCAGCGAAGAGCCCAGGACCTGCATCTCCTAAAGAAACTACCATAAGGAGCTGAAAGCAGACAAGAAGCTGCTAGAAGGTACTGTGAAAATTCTGATGCAAGGTAGAAAAACAGAGTTGTCTGGAAGCAAGGATCTGCCTACAAGGATGTTACAAAGTGGCAACAAGATGTACATAGGACCTTTATTTCTGTTACCTCAGTTTTCTCTTTCTATAGGCTGAAAAGTCCTCATTTAGGTATTAACCAAAACCTACCTTTTTGAATGTAAAAGCCATTCTGTTTTTCAGTGGAAGGTCTTGTCTAGGAAAAAGGGTTACTCAGACTAACTTCAAAGCTGAAGTCATCTCAGGATCATGTCCCAGAAGTCAGCAAATTGTACAGAAAGTTAAGTACTAATTGTACGTATGTATGTATGTATGTTCATCTTAAAACAGAGGATAAAAATGTGACTACATGCCCCAAGAAGGAAATGGAAATACTCTTTAACGTTTTCTGCAAGAATGAAAACTAACATCTGTATTTCCACATAGTTATTTCTATTTGACCCTATTAGCTAGAAATAAAATCAACAGAGATCATCTTGTAAACATGAGAATTTGTGTGAGTCCAAATGTGGTTTTTTTGCACAGAAGCCAACTAGCAAAACCAACAGCATTAGGTATTAGCAGTTCTCCTGGAAACAGGCAAGTTCACACAGACAGCAAAAATTTGAAGAAGCCTCACATCAGGTTTGTGCAAGCATAGGCTCTCCAGAGAGAGGGGCTCTTCTGCTCCACCTCGAAGTGCAGCTGGCTTCTGACTTTCACTCCCCTCAAAACCCTCTCCATCACACAAAGAGTTGGCCTCCTTAGGTTCCTCTTCACAAAGTTAAACTATCCCCTATAATCCTCCATATTTCTTGTAATTGTGTCTGCTACTTGCTGTAGCTCCTCTTCTGCCCTATAATCAGTGTTGATGGAAGCTGATCTCACACAGGGCAGATTCAGGATCTCTCCTTTGCCTGGGGTGGGTTGTCTACACCATTGTCTGTCTCTCAGTGCCCTGTGGAGGTTGTTCTCAGCTCTTCCTTTAAGACAATTCCTCTTCACATAAGTTAAAAGAAACTGAGGCAACTCCATTTCTAGCTAGTTATTGGTTTGGAAATGCCACATGAGAAAGGAGATTCTTAAAAAAATCTAACCTCTACCTAAAGTCTCAACACAGCTTATTTGATATATGGTACAACCTAATCATAAAATAGTTTGGTTTAGAAGGGACCTTAAAGATCATCACTGCTCTCTTTTTTCCCCTCTACTGTACTCTTACCTTCAACCAGAGCAGCAAATCAGAGTCAGAAGATGTAGAACTTTACATTAATAAGTGTTGTTCATAAGCTACCTAGTCCTTAACACAAAACATTTTCATAGTCATTTATAAAGGTAAAATAAAACACTAAAGGACACTAATAAGTTAAAGACTTACTAAACCTTGTAGTGCTTCTCTCATAAAATATTTATTTATTCCACTGAAAGTACCTTCTGCAATTTTAGTGGGAAAGGCAAAAAAAAAAATTGTTTATATTTACCCTATTTTTGGAAGCAAACCTTCTGGCAGTAAATATGGTGAAGTAATGTGTGGTATAATCACTGGACATAACTCGAAATTTAAACTTATATTAAAAATACAGCATTATTCGCACATTAANAACTTAGAAATCTCTATGGAGTTGCTTTTAACTTAGTGCTTTGGTAATTTACAATCTTGATGTTTGTGTACACATGCTTTGCAGACAGTGTATTCATCACTGGCAATCCACAAAGAACCTGTACTCTGTTGCTTTAAATAAATTGTACTATTCACATACCCAGCCGCACCATTTCTCACTGGGCACCGTGTAAGTCCATAGATAGTGGCTGGGTGGGAGTACAACACACCATCGAGTGAATCCGAGATACCGGACTCATAGTGTCAAATTGGGCATTAATCAGGATTTAAACCTAGCCGCCCCCAGCCCCTCTGATATCTGAGGATAAGCTGGAAAACAAGGGGGTTTATCTCCTGCCAAATTACTTTACTGCTCTTAACGCAACATAATGTCTTCTTTTTTGATTTAACATTATTTACACTGTGACAAGATGAATAAAAAAAATCTTTATTTTTAAAATAGAATACACCATATATGCGTATGCCAGCAGAGAAGAATGTTCTGGAAACATTTAAATCATGCAATATCTGAACTAAGACAGTGTTCTGGGACAGGACTGTATCAACAGCCCCACTTCTCCTATGTGCCTGTTTAAGGATACATCCTCTTTGAGAAACAGCCCCAGCTGATTGTTTTCTCACAAGGACATAAATGCCTGTAAAATCTAAACATAGCTCAAAACTCTCTCCCAAATATTTCAGCAGAAACGACTAACAAATGTGTACCAATACAATCAGTTACACACACAAAATATGTAACTTTGAAAGCTATACCTGCCCAAATCCACTCTGTCATGGGATGGATTACACACACACCATCAAAATGGCCATTCTGAACATGGTGCAAGCAAATGAAGCAAGGATATTAAGCCTGCTTGTGTTATCCCAAGAGTGATACAAAACCACTGAGCAGAGGATTTGCAGCTCATGTTGAATAATTGGTAATATTATCCACATAATAAAAATTAGGCTGATAGCAAGTAAGTTCTATTGTTTAACATTTATCCCCTCAAATTTTCAGACTTATAAAAAGGTCACAAAGACCAGAATAAAGAATTGTGCAGTTTCTGGGTATATGTCCCTTCTTTTATTAAAATACCAACCTTTCAGCTAATATAGAAAAGCTTGAGGAAGCAAGACCTTGCAGCAGAAATCTCACTTTAAACACAAGGAAAAAATGTCCTGGGGAATGCTTTCAGGGGAGCAGAAATCTTTCTAGTCAGTCCTGTTAAATGCTTACACCATGTGAGGTTTCCATATCTGATATTTCCCAGCAATTTTTCTAGATGCCAAGGTGCCCATACCACTTTGTAGGGCTAATTTTACCCCTAGGTTCTTTATATTGCCTAGATTAACATGCAAAGCTGTGTCAGAAGGGAGAGGGAAAATATCTGAGTTGGCTAGCAAAGACACAGTTCCTGCTCCTGTGGGAACAGAGAGATTTTTACATAGATGGGAGTCCTGCTTACATGCCAAAAAATAAAGGCCTAATGATCTTTTCATGTTGACTGTTAGGCACTATGGTTATCCCACAGGAGAAAGTTTTCTCTTTCCCAAATCCAACATCAGATTAAAGTTTCTCACCTGAATCTGGCCTGCACAGCAGTGTGTCTGAAGACGCAGAGTCCAGATCTCATGTGAAGCTGAACAGGTAAGGCTAGCGGAGCAGTCAAAAAAAATAAACTCCTCACAGTCCCCAAAAGCATTTCATAGGAAACACAACTAGAAGACTGCAGCAAAACCCCCTCTACCTCAGGTGTTAAACAAGGCAATGCTGAGTAACTCCTGCAGCCTGATGCTGTAGGTCAGTCATAGGGCTTCATACTGCCTCTTCTCCCTTATCGATTCAGAGGGGACAGGACCAGATCAGCGAGGCTCCCCTTCAGTGCTTCCCACTGTTGGTAGGCCACCAACCACCTCCTACGTGCACCATGCGAACTTGTGTCATTACTCTTCCCTGGCATGGGGATTTCTGCTCTTCCAGTGAAAACACAACTTTTGCTTACGTGGCCAGCTTGCTCAAGAATCTCAATTTCTCCAGTTCTAATTTCCAGTTTTTTAAGTGGCCAGTCTGCCCCTTCTCAAACATTGCACTTCTGCCAGGCAACCAAACCAAATTGTGGCTGGTCAATGTGGGCAGAGTAGCAATTTCTCCTTCCAGTGAAGCAGATGGTGAAAGAATCTCTGCTTGTGGTTACTACTGCAAGTTGCAATAGGACTTAGCCTCTCTAGTGCCCAAATCACTTTAGAAGGTAAGATTCTCAGCTGCAAATTAGGAAAGGCTTCACTGAGATGGGAGTGATGTGGGCAAGGGGAGAGAGGATCTGTTCACTACAGAAGAACACTGGTCAACAGCACCCCTACGCTAGCAACAATAAGATTGCAACAAACTCCCTAAAAATCTTAACATGAAAATATAGTAAGTTTTATCTTTTATCTCAGATTCTAGTGAACACTACACAGCTCAATAAAAAAAATATTCCTGAATAGTTCCTTTGAGACTCTACCATCACTTCAGATCAAGCCAGATGACTTTACCTTCATTTAACTCTGAATTCCAATTCCATTCTTACACACAGACTGGAAAACATTTCACACATCTCTTCTCACATTTCTCTATCTGAAGAGAAACAGAAAGGTTTAAGGAGAAATTAGAAACACAAGAGAAGGTCCTCATCTTGGCTGGAAGTGGAAGTGCAGAGTACCTGCTGCAGCAATACCGTGGCCACCAGGCAGTCCTTTGGGCTGCTGTCCAACACACATGCAGGTTTGCATCCATGGCAATCAGGACAAGAAGCACAGCTGAGTATGCATGAGCAGCTACTTGACTCCAGATGTGATTTGGAGGCAGATCAAGACACACAAGTTCTCTCTCATCTCCCCCAGTGCAATTACTGTCATGCAGGTTCCTGCCAGGACATTCAGGGCTAACAAGGAAACAAGCCAGGTTTTCCTCACCCCAAGACTTCTAATTTCTCATTTCCATTACTATGCCTTCCATACTGCCTAAGATAGTATTTTACAGTGTTTCCATCAAAGCCTCATGCAGTTTCCTAGTGTTGATCTCATAACCACGGAGTCCTTGCTCCCAGGCTGGTTGGTCTATCAAGAAAACAAGCCTTACTGAATGAATTTTATTGTTATCCTTTCATTTCTTATCCCATATTGTGCCTTGATAAAGAAGGCAGAATAATGCCAATATTTATCACCCCTACATAAAGATCAGTTAGCTGAAATCCCTAGCTGCTTAATATAAATCAAACTTAACACTAGTGCAACAGTGGTGAGAGTATCCTTCTGTTTTCTACATGGTGAAACATTGGTCATGGTACTCAGTCAGGCCCACAGTTGCACATTCTCTTTTCTGCATATCTGAGCGATATGCTCAAGTCTTAAGTAAGCAGTGGAAAACACCCTGTTTCCTTTTGTCAGCCTAGTACGCTCAGCTACATTGTTTTCCAGAAGTGGTTTACTAGGTTGCATTTAGTAAGGAAATCCATCTGCTCCATTTCCTTAAGGAAATCCAGATTAGCAAGGCCAGGGCTTGCTATTCTTTACTGCCCAGTTCTGCCCATCCAGGCAGCCACAATTCCCTCTCACAGGCAGAGTGACTCAAAGCATGCCCAGGAACAGGCTGCCCAGAGAGATTGTGGAATCTCCTCTGGAGACTTTCAAAACCCTCCTGAATGAATTCCTGTGCAACCTGACCTAGGTGAACCCGCTTTAGCAGCAGGATTGGACTACATGATCTCCAGAGGTCTCTTCCAACCCCTACCATTCTGTGATCTCCTTATCTAATAATGTTGCATACAGCCAAAGTACTTTGCAATGGAAAAACACTTTGGAATTGAACACATTAATAATTCTTATTGTATTGAGCATTAAGCTTCTGTCATGCCCATCTCCTTTGGGTCATCCTTACGTATCCCATAGCAGAAGGACACTCAGTCCCTGGGAGATACTACCAATCCTTTTGGCATGTGGAAGCTGCAGATTGCCTCTTTTACTTCAGCCTGAGGGCTTCAGCAGTTGAGGGGCTAAGAAACTCACTACCCACATGTTTTCCTACTAAGGCAGTTAGTAGGAAACTAAAAACTGCCTCAGACTCTGCCCAGGAAGTTTTTTTGAAGAAGAGACATGAAAGCTGCTGAATGTCAGAAAACACACTTGCCACCCCTGCACTAGTGCTGAGAAGCTTTTGAATGCACTGGAAACACTGTGAAGTAGGCTCCTTTCAGCACACAAAATGATCAGTGCAGCGTTAGACAGACGAACGTGCAGGAGACATGGAGGTTTCCACCTAGGCGTCATGAGACTGGGGCCATGGAAATAGAAACACTGTACTCAGAATGAAAAATGACATGAAGCCCTAGAGAGGAGGCGGCAGGTGATAACGATATAAAGTGAATGTTGCTTACTGCACATGATCTCAGAAAAATAAATTTAAAGGTGAAAGTTCTTTAAGTCTTTCTGGGTGATAAATACAGATCATCAACATGCAAATTCTTGTCTAGTGCAGATTCTGCTACTAACTTCAGCCCATCTTAAGGAAAAAAAAAATCCAGACAAAACCCCCCTCATACATCCTCTTAGCTTCTAAAATTATCCTGCACTTCCTTCCTTGACAACTTGTTATGCAGTAGACTTTGAGAACAGCTGCTGCTATGCTTTCAAAGCAGACAGCATTTTTGTTAGCAGAGCAGCAGCAGGGCGTAAAGCAGGCAGGCACCTTGAATAACATGACAGGGAAAAAGCCACCCAGAAACATCCAGAAAGTCTACTTCTCAGACTTGGAAACATATTGTGCAGAGGCAAAATTCATGGATTGGTGAAGGATGAAGACAGGATACAGGAAAAAACCCGAACATGCATTCACCACTATTTCAGAGGCAGCTGGAGCAACTGCCCGGACCTCAGGTGTGGCAAGGCAATGAGAAAACACCCGAGGCAAAAAGAGTCATTTTCATACTGCCATCAGAAGTGACTTTTTTGCAAACTCCCTCTTTCCTAGAAACCCAGCCCTGCCTGCTGGGGTTTTGAAGATACTCTCTCTCCATCACCGCAGTCATGCATGGAAGTTGTTTTCTTTAGCAGAGATTTCACCTTCCTGCCCCACGTATCAGCACAATTCAAGACTAATAGCTTCCTTGAGCATGCCAGCACAAAAAGAGAGGACACAGCTGTATGAACTAAATAATTCACTGTGATTCAAAAACAAAAGCAAACATCTTGACAGGTTCTGAGAAGGAGACTGTCAGCCAGAAAAAGCAACCTTTTACAAGTTTACAGCAACCTTGACGCTTCCCAGAGGAAACCTGCTATTCCACATATTTACCTTTTACGAAGTTAAGGGTGGCCAATCTACTTTCTCTAAGGTCATTCAACCCTGCTATCAGGGGCTAGCCTCAGCCCCAGCCTGAACCCTCCCAGACCTCACTGTTTGGTTCCTGCCCTGGTCTGCCAGCACAACTCATCTTGCAACTGATGGGCCAAGCAACACTTGACTCAGCTCTGCCAGGAGCTCCTGGGTCATGGCAAGCAGTCCTGCTGCTCTTCTGCACAGTAAAAATTGCTCTTCCGCCTCGAAAAACCACACCTTGTTCCTCATTGTGCTCAGGGCAGTTGTGCTGCTAGTTCACTACTTTCCCTCTGTGCATGGAGAGGTAACCAGGCTGATCTCAGGGTGCCAAATCCCCAGGACAAGAAACTGGTAACTGCTATGACTCAGGGTGAGGTACATCATCAATGAGACCTGCACTTCCTGCCAGGATCTAGTAGGAAGTTCTTCAGAAACCATCAGTAGCATCCATGTATTTCCCTGAAAAACCAAGAGTGGAAGTTTATGTTGCAATCTCAAAACCTCTGGAAATTGCTGCCTATTCCATTCTATTCTGCCAAGTGGTAGAGCTCAGACAAGCAACATACTACTGCCTTTCACTGGTATCGTGAGACCTAGGACATAATCCCACGACACTCAGCTTCTTTAGGGAGATAGCAATGTTGTCATGTCCTTTCAACTAGATTCAAGTTTCTCACTACCACATCTTTTAAGAAGAAAAGTGCAAGCTGGTGCCATGACAAACCAAAATTATTGTGGTTTCACAACTCTACTCAAAAGGTCACATGCCTTAAAGAATACACCAGACTACTGCTGCCTTTCCCTTTTCATGCACTTAGAGCTCATGCGTGATGCTTCTCTCATGGATTTATAACAGCCCACAAAGTGTGCTATAAATCAAAGGACTTATGTGGCCTTATGTTCAAAGTTGCTTTATTTGTCTTCTTTTCAGCAAAGGCAAATGCAGAAATCCACACAGTACAGCAGTAGAGCATATTAAAAAAGCAGACTAATTAGTGTTTTGGCTGAATTCTTTTTTTTTTTAATTCAAAAAAGTGGAAATATATAAATAAATAATTAATATTGCACCTATAATAGTAGCAGGAAATGTCATCTCTAATGTCTTAAGTAATACATGCAGACATACACATACAATTTTTTGCCAGACTCTAGAGAGCTCACTGCTCTGGAACCAACAAAATACTGGTTCTGAACACTTAGTCATAAGTCTGGCATCTGCTAAATCGTCTCTGCTGATTTTTTAGACTGACAGTTTGTACTCTTAGTAAACACATGACATAAAAAGCACAATCCAAAATGCCGCACACTTATTAAGATGGAATATTTAAGATGCACAAACAAATGCTAATTAAATCCAAAAGACAAGACAATACTGGTAGTGATCTCAATACAATGACAAATATTCAGACAGAAGGAAGACTGAGAAGCACCTTAAACATTAGCACTCCTTAGCAGAACAAATATCACCAGACGACCTCTTGCAGTCCTCCCGTCTGTCTATTCTGTCAGTACAACAGGCCACAAAGTTGGTATGACCAGAGGTAGGCTTGTTTTTTGCAAGCTTCACCCTGTGAAGCAGGCGTAGAGCCCTGTTGAGGCACTGGGAGGCAGAGGGCACGCCAAGGCCCACACTCCTCACAAATACAACAAGCTGCAAGGCAGTGCCCAGGAGCACTCTGCTCTCACAAGCAGCCTGCTGCTGCACAGCAAGCAGAGGGGACAGGTAACTGGAACATTACACCTGGAAACAGCCAGGTCAGCAGGTTTGGGCAGGCAGCAAGGAGTAACTGGGGCAGGGAGCAGAGGAGCTCAAATCCTACCTGGGACAGGAGCAGAGTTAGGTCCCATCTCATAAGAGTAGCATAGTGTCTTCATCTGCTACCAAACCCATGGCAAAGCAGTAAATTCAGGCTCTGTAAGACTCCCCACTGAAACCATTACATTCACAGTAGTGACACACAACAGTTAGCTCAAGGTGTCATATCCCACACAACAAGGTCCAAGTATGGAAAAACGGCTTTTGACCAGCAGAGCAATTTGTCTGTGTTTAAAAACACACAACAGAAAAGGATGAGGACAGGGGAAACTGTTCCGAACAGTGCATAGGATAATCATGAGAACTACTGACAAACCTAGTTAATGCATTTTGACAGCTAAGCAAGGAGTAGGCTGGGATATTAACAGAGTTGTTACAGAAAAAAAAAAAAAAAAAAAANAAAAAAAAAAAAAAAGAGAGAATGACAGTGAAACAGAAAGGAAAGGGAAGATAAGGATGCCAATACTTTCACTACTGGAAGGAAAACCAGATGACAGGAAGAAGGCAATGAACACAGAGTTGCTGCAAATGACACTGCAGACAGATGTTGATAAAAACTAAGCCCCTCTTTATTGCAAGAGCAATTAGACACTGGAAGAGGATCCCCAGAGAACTTGCAGAGCCTCCATCCATAGATGTTTACAAAACTCAACTGAAAGAAGGCAAATACACTTTGCACACTAGAAGTACCAGGAGTGGAATGAACAAAGTAGACTTTGCCTGACAGTAGAGGAGAAGACTAAGTGGTGTCTGTGGTCCTACTTTTTATGATTAAGCGTCCAGACCGGATAACAAGCATTGTGATAGTCTTTTCAGCGATCAGCTTGGCATCTAGATATGGTAGTGTATGTGATGTATTTCGCTTTTATTGCTGTTTCTTTCCAGCCAATCCAGTTGCTGCTTGTAATGTTGACTTCGGGGTGCTGGGCTGTGATGATCTGGTAGGTGAATGAAAATCCTCTAGGATTCTAGGAAACAAAGAAAAAAACAGGAAAAAGGATGAACTGTGGCCACTAAGATGCTGCTCAGGTGCTGCTGAGTGTCATTGTTGCTGTTGGGGCTGGCCATGGCAGGGAGAAATGCACAAAACTGCTCTTTGGTGAACAACCATAGGACCTTCCCTGTTGTACAATGAGTAGCACATCTTCCTAAAACACAACGAAACAGGCTTCAGCCTGTGTTCCCCCTTGCTTCCTTTGTTTACTACAGACGATACCTTAAATTTAAGAAGCTACCTTATTTTCAACAGCATAGATGCATGCCTTCCACACAAAGTGTCACTACATAGAAGGAACTCTATCCATCTCACCCCACACTAAGAATGTCCCCTCTAGACTTCTCAAAAAGGGTATTCTGAGGGATGTTCAAACCTCTCATTATTTTGTTACACTCCAAGAAGGAATAGTCTTAAAACTGGTGGGAAATATTTTTTTCCCCTTCCCTTTTCTCCTTAAGCAACAGAAATTCCTCTGGGAGCATATGTATGAGGAAAGCCTGAAAACAACAGTTATGAAAATGTCATGCTATGCACTGCAACAGCTTTTTCTCCCTGGGTAGGGATAAACTACTCAGCTCACCAACAGCCCATTGAAAGCTGTTTACTACCAGCAGAAGGGCAGGAGCTGGCTTATAAGTACTTCACCTTGGGAGGAAAACAAATGATCCTGCTCGGCAGTAGCTACCAAAAGACATTACCAGTGTAGAGGGAAGTACACTACTGAAAAAAGTGTTTTAAAGTCCAGGTAGTTTATATTACACAAGATACTAATTTACTAGTGAATTTCAGTTTATGATCACTGAAGAAAAACTTGTAGCTATTAAGAGGACAACCACAACAACAAAACATTTATTTTTAAGTAACTAATGAAAACAGAGAAGGAAAAAACAGAATTACATTCGAAGATTTAAATCAAAGTTTCTTACCTGGTGATTTCAGTCACCAAGGTTTAAAAATCAGTCCAGCTTATAGTACTCTATAGTACTATAATATATATAGTACTCCCTCCCCAAAGATTGTCTTCCCACCCCAAAATTATTCTAAATCACTCTCCAGCTCTGATTATAGTGCCTAGAGACAGCAGATGAAAAAGATAGTTTAAAATACTCCTAGCCTTTGCCCTACTGACATTTGGAGCATTCCCTGGGGACACGCAGTGGCATGCCTTCAGCCAGCTAACTGTTTATTCTGCCCTTCGCTTTCCTATCACTTTAAATAGCAGTCAGCCCTCCTCAAAAACCCAGAGAAGATCTACACATACATAGAATCATAGAATGGTTTGGGTTGGAAGGAATCTTAAAGATCATCTAGTTCTAACTCCCATGCCATGGACAGGGACACCTTCCACTAGACCAGGTTGCTCAAAGCCCCGTCCAACCTGGCCTTCAACACTTCCAGGGACAAAGCAACCCACAACATCTCTAGACAATCTGTTCCAATGTCTCACCACTCTCATAGTGAAGAGCTTCTTCCTTACATCTAATCTAAATCTACCCTCTTTCAAGTTCAAAACCATTACCCCTTGTCCTATCATTACATGCCCTTGTAAAGAGTTCCAATTTCTTGTAGGCCCTCTTTAGGTACTTGAAGGCCGCTAGAAGGACAGGATGATCATCAGGATGAAATTTGCATAACACACATAGTAGAAATTTGGAAAAAATCAGCTTAAAATCCATTCCTGCCTTCAAGTAAACGCTGGAGCAGCACTGCTCGTGTTGCACATCACTGTCAACCGGCCCCTTAAGCTGACCGCAGCCATCTGAACTACTGCTACATGGTGTACCCCATAACCTCACCCTCTACCTCAACGCAAGCATGGGTTCAGATTCATTTGCTTGCATCTCCCAAAAATTTAATAAGGCACCTTGAAAGTAACTGAACAATTGTAATATCCCATTTTGAATGTAGAAATTGGCAGCTGAATGCAAAAGCCTTACTGCATATTTAAACAGTAGAAATAAGGCATTTCTGAACAAGAGACATGGAATATGCCAAATTTTCAGAATTAATATTAATCTGTTTGCATATAAGAATGAGATTCTCCATTTCCTACTAATACAATACTAAATGAATCAGAAAAGTTATATTGCTCTTTGTTTTCATTCAACCAAGACCATCAACACCTGTTCAAACAGTATTTCAGATTTTAAAAAAATTTATCTGAAGACAATATTACATGAATTTTTAAAAAAGAACTTACAATGTACCTACTACTAAACCAAACTTTTTTTTTTTAAATTCTAAAACCCACACATACTGTAGAATTCAGAATATGGCAGTGAAATAAGGAATATACAAAACCTTAAATGGATTTATAAACTGTGAAAAGCAAAACAGCTTTCCTGTTTGCTAATACACAAATAAGGTTATTTATTGAACATATAAGTAGTTTGATATTTCAGAATGTCATTCTGATGTTTGATACCAAATTTATGATACTATCTTTATGTGACTTCAAAAAAAATAAAAAAATATGTGTCATTCTTACTTTTCATGTAGAACAATAAGAAATAGGAGCACTGGAACAAGCTGTCCAGAGAGGTTGTGGAGTCTCTTTTTCTGAAGACTTTCAAAATCCACCTGGACATGTTCCTGGGTAACCTGCCCTAGGTGAACCTGCTTTGGACTTGCATGGACTACATGATCTCTGGAGGTCCCCTACAAAACCTACCATTCTGTGATCTCCTTATCTAATAATGTTGCATACAGACAAAATAATTTGCAAAAGAAAAGCACTTTGGAATTGAGCACATAAATAATTCCTGCCAAGGAAATAAATAAGAAATTGAAACAGTAAGGCAACTATTCATATATCAAAGGAGTGGTTTTTTTCCCCTCCCTTTCAGCTGCCAGGCATTTTATTTTCTGGTTATATACAAAGCCCTATTGTCAAAATGAAAAGCAGAACAAAGGACTGGAAAAATTAATTCATTATGAAATATGAGCACAGATATGATGCACAGGACAGAAACTGTGTTAATCACACATAGTAAAGGCCTCCCTGTTTGCAAAGAAAGGGCTTTGTTTTTAGTAGCCTATACTTCAACATCTCTCCTTTAGAGGTGGGCAAGACACACTTCCTACATTACTACCTTCATCTTGTCAGTAGCAAATGGGATTTATTTCATCCTTCCAGACAAAAACCTCAGCAGACGTGAACTCATCCACACACCTTCCCCTCCTTCCTCCTCTGCCAATCCTTCTGCCAGCTCTTCTCCGAAATGGAAAGCAGGATGAGGAGCATGCTTTCTGCAGCAAAACACACTGGGGGAACGAATAAAGCACCAGCCATCTCTGTCTTTCATGGAAACAGGCAGCACTAAATCATGGAAAGCCTGGAAAGACTTTCCATGCTCTCTCCCTGCATGATGCAAACTGGAGCGTACTGCCAGGGACATTACTATGAATAGAAAATTAAGTGACTTATGAGGGAATAGGAGTTGTCTGGAAGTAGTGTGTGTGTGATTAAATCGAGAAAACATCTTCACGTGTGTTGCAAAAATATTTATGCCTGTGGGAAACCTGATGGGCAGCCTGACAGCAGAATTATCCCTCTGCTGGCCTCTTTTTTTTTTTTTTTTTTTTTTTTTTTTTATNNTTTTTTTTTTTTTTAATTTAGTCACCTCATCAGCTCTGCTTAGGTATATTTGGCTACAATATTTTTACACTGTGTTTTTTTGGTTTTTGGGTTGCTGGTTTTTTGGTGTAGTGTTAAGAAGGGCAAAGGAATGAGGCTGTTGCAAGCAAAACAACTTTCACTTACAGCACTGCATGTTTTTGCTATTTTGGGGAATTCAAAATAGGACAAATATAATCTCCTTCTCATGATAAAGCCACACTTGAGAGGAAACCAAGGCAATTCTAAAATGAGCCTCCCCAGCTGGGACATGATGACCAGAAACTGGTTCCTCTGTGCGCAGGGTGGGTTATATCTGTCTGCCTCATGAAAGACAGAGTTATGTCCCAAGTTCCTCATCCAAAAGGCTGGTATTTAGCTGTCACTTTGGGAAAAAATTATTCTGAAAAGTCTCTTAAAACCAAGCTGCCTCTATATTGTCCTCAACTACCTAGTCTCTCACTATTAACAAAACCAGCCATATGTCAAAGCAAATCCACTGAAGAAAAGTCCTACAGAGAAAATAAAAATAGCCATAATTATTAAGCCAAAGCTTAGAAACACGGCATTCCATAAATGGAATAAACACTAGAGGATACTGCTCATCCAGAAATAATTAATCTCTCTACTATAAACAAAGCAATGGAAAGTATGTACTTGCTTTTGTAAAAGTTTCTCAAATAACTGGAATCTTCTGCACAAGATTTCCATATTTCCCAACCTTTCAGGACATCTTTGGCCACCAAGATTTAGGTTTCTGATACCTACATATTATAGCTGATCAGCCAAGTTATTATTTGCAGTTTAACAGACCTGAAACTATACTATTTGTAGCAACTTATAAACTTAAAAAATATAATAATCAGAGCATCTTAAATTCCTAATCCGGGTATTAATTGATCTCTAACTGATAATAAAGAGGTATTTTCAATCTGCTTTATAGCATTTGTGCAACATTTGAGGTACGCTGAGGTTCAGCATCTCTTTGAAATACAGTTATTTGGTGTATTCAGACACGCACATCTTGAAACAAAGACTTTAATTGTGCTTCCTCTGAGTTCTGTAAAATTTCCACTTAAAGGAAAACCTGAATGTTTCAATTTAAAACAGGAAAAACCCATTGCTGCACCCATTGGTGCTTTCGGCTGAATGTATTTTTTTTATCTGATCTAGTCTCTTCTCTGACTCTTCAAGTTTTCTTCTTCCACGTTCACTTAATCTGCTTAGCTTTCTTAGGTTGCATCATACTTATTCAATAACAAGCTTGAAAATTTTTTTGTCTGGCTATTATAGCTTTTTAAACACAGATATACTATTTGATCATTTCTAAAACTTTCAACATAGCAAAATATGCATAAGCTACCCAAGAGCAATCAACATCAATGCTTAAAAAACCCCAAAAAAACAATAAACCACAAAAAACCAAAACCCATGCTGACCTGTACATCCATTTGTGAAATAGCCCTTTCTCACAGCCCACCATAAGCCTCCAGAAAACTGTTTGTGTGGAATTTTATCCTCCTGCAGACTGCTGGGTTCTAAGAACTGACTCTAAAGCTTTTTACTGTCCAGGCTGAAATATGAGTATCCTTCAAGTCTTGAAATAAACAATTGATGCTGTGGAAAGCATTCAAGTTGAGACCTGTATGCAACATATAAGCCACAGGAATTTACTCAGACTAATGGCCTTTATTTTGCTTCAACCCAGGCACTTGGCTTGTTAACTGGACTGCTTTGCATTGGTGTGGCTAACGTTGGTGAGGTTAGTTAAGCTCTATTAGTTGAGACAGGGGTGAAGTTATATCTGGTGATTCACTGCAGCCTGCTCATCACATTTAAATTGAGTGATAGACATGGCTAGATCTGCCCCTCTGCTTGGCAGAGGATGAAGATGTAAGTTTTCCAAAACTTTTGCGTCAGTTCTTACCACAAAGACTGCTCAGTTTGTTTCTAAACAAGCGACTTTTTGCCAGATGTGAAGACACTTCACTTAAGATGCTTACAGGAAGAACCAAAATGTATGTATGCTTTGTAACTGGTATGCAAGCCAAACACCTGAAGGATGGGACATCAACTTTGAGCCTCAGCTCTTCACTTAATTACCAAGTATCTACCATGGAGAGGAGGGAAACAACAAAATTAAAAACAAAGCAAAAAACCAACTTCTCAACAGCAGAAGAGAAGAAACTGACAGAGAAGGGTCCCCAGCCACCCAGATAAAGAGCTGTTCTTTTGCTTTAAAAAACAGGCATCTTGACAAGACTGGAAATGCTTTGCTTGTTATCTAGGGCAGAATGAAAAGAAGTATTGAAGCCCCAGATAACAGCCTCAGATGAACATCAGTATCCTTCAGACAGTGCTATTAGCTCTCTATTTTGCTGTTACAAAAAGCACATCCAGAAATATGTATGTAGGCGCAGCTCCCTGCTCCAACACAATCCAAGGATACTAGAAGATAAAACCAGAAAAGGGCTTTCTGCAAGATGTTAGTCTCTTTTGGGTTAAGAAATTACAACCGATGCTTTTCACAGATGATCAGGGAAAAAATAAGTCACTGCAAAAACAGACTAGGGTCCACAGTGTGCTGCTCAGATGGGGACTAGGGAGGTGTAAGGGATTTCCTCATTATGATGTGGTACTTGTGCAGTAATAATGTATTCTAAACATAGCATTAAGAATTATTGTAGCTCCACAGGTATTCTTGGTACTCTAAGGATTTGACCAGGAAAATAATGGTGGAATTGTATACAAGATAAATTGTACATAACTTTTAGCAACAGGCAGAAAAGAACATCTGGAAAAAAAGAAATTAAAAAAATAAAGGATGGTGACAGAGTGATCAAACTGCACCAGTACTGGAGTATTACCACAAACTATTTAATGAGGCCTTCAGGGAAACATGTACATTACAAAGATGGACTACATGTTTCCCTAAGCTGGCCACTGTATGAAAGAAAAGGATCAGCTGGTCAAAATTACTCTGGGTAAAGTAATGCTGCCTTTAGATAAAAAGGATCCAGGTCAGTGTATTACATATTCAAAAATCAAGACTGTAAAGCAACTGAAAAAGATACAGACTAAGATTGATAAAATCTAGACTACAATAAGAGAGACTGTATGACTTACAAGCCCACTGCAGAAGTCACATCCTGGCATTACAGTTAATTAAAACCCATGATAAATGGGAAGGAACACAAACAATTGAAGTTCCTCAAATCTTGCTTTTGTTGATAAACTCTAATGCAACAAACTTATACCCACTGCTAAACACTGCTCATCTAATTTACCCCTCCTGCCCTAATGAAGAGGTATTTACATGAAGTCTTGGCCCCGTGATACGCCAGCACACATGTGGGGCCAGGGATCCAGATGTCCTCCCAGAAGCTGGGCACGAGACCCCACTTTTCTTGCTGACAAAGGGGGAGCTTCAAGCTCTGAGCTATTAGCTAATGAAGAAGGGTCACAGTGACTGCAATTTCTCCTTAATTCATCATTAAGAAGCAGACTCATATGCCAAGTTTGAGTGTATTTCATCACCATATGAAAAACACAAACAGGGTGCTGTGACCAGAAGAAAGCTCTTCCCCTGAAGGCACACCACTCTACACAAGTAGGTTCCTCTCTGACATACCTCTTCTGCCAAAAATTCTCTGAGCATACTTCACTTCTGTGGCCCTCCAGGAAAATGTGAATGACCAGTGAATGAATTCTGCTGAGACTTCTGCCTGAAAGCAAACCACAAGCAGCATGCCCTACTCTGCTTGGATCCTTCCCTCACAACTTGTAGTCTTACATTGTTCCTCAGCTATAGCAGTGGGAAAACAGGTCCTAAAACCACATGCAACCAAGGCAATCTCTAATAACTGTAAACACATTATTATAAAGGTTCCTTGTCTAATATGACGATCTCATACTCCCTAATGGTATCTCAATAAAGTCTCATTCTTCTCTACAGAGGAATAGACTTTATTATGGGTACTACAAAAAACACTGGCTTCCATGCATCATTGACTCACCACTTCAACTCCTTCTGCATGGCCTCTTCTTCCAATACAGCGTGATCAGAATCAGAACTAGGACGATCAAAATCCCCACAGTAATCAGCAGCCAAAGCAACAAGGATCCCTCTTCTGTGAGGACAAAACAGCAAAAAATACTAAGTTAGTTTATATAGGAAAAAGATCCAAAAGAGCCAAGAGGATGTCTGATTAATGACAATGGTTCCTCAATGAGATTGGGAAAGTTATTGTTAAGCTACTTGAAAGTAGCAATTGCTCAAAAGAGAGAGTGAATGTGTGTACTTTCAAAGGCAAACCTACTTGCCTAAAGAAAATGCCTTGTGAAGAAAAGATATGCTCATATTCACCTATGGCAAAGAAAACTGTTATTCCATACCTGATATGGAATATCAGGTAGCTGGCGTGCATGCATGAGCAGAACTTTATAGAAGTCTTGACACTTTCTGAAGAGCTTTTTTTTCATTCAGAATTTGAGTTTTTTGTTTGTAAAATAAAGTTATTCCTTTTACTGTTAAACATTCATCTCTGTCACAAAGGCTAAATTAGCTTTCAGAAAAGAAGATGGGCTATGTCTGGATGCCTTCAAGTAACTCTATTCGACATCTGAGAGTAAATATCCCTCCCTGGTTAGCCACTTCATTTGACTGCCATTAATCAAAATAATAATAGAAAGGCTCATCTCAATGCTCACTGATATTAGCCGGAAAGCTTTCCGATTTAAAATTTATTTGAATCACGACAAAACTATAATGTCTTTTAACAAAGTTAGGTTGAACTATTAGTCTGAATTTCTCTTTCTCAAAAATAGAAGATTGTTAAAACAACAAACTATTAGCTGATTTGTCATTCTCCTAGCAAGGAACAACAACCACCTTTGTTTCCTGCTTTCTGAGATATAGATTTCCTTTTTTAAGGGCCAAAACAACCAAATACTGCATTTGAGACAGGACAAAAAGATTTGTTACGTTTTTTCAATTAGTGTAGCTCAGAACTGAGAACTAATTTGCTTTTGAACTTTTAGAGAGAAGACATTAAAAGCCAGATCTTACTCTTTACTACTATTCTTACAACAATCACTTCTTGAGCACATAATTTTGGAATTAGCACCCAATCTCAAGATGCTTTTCCTGTCTTCCTAACTTCTAAATGGACTTCCTTTTAAGGCTCTGGATTTGGAGACACATGAATTTTAAATCACCTAAGTCAATGCTCCTGTGTGAGCTGAGAATGGTACTTCAGCTTTTAAAGTTTCTATAGAACTCGGGTGAAAGCCTTTCCAGCAGAATAGAATGCTGGAAGAAACAAATTACCACTACAGGTATCCAGATGTTACACTGATGTATTTAAGATTTCCCCATAAAACCAACGTAAGAATCTTCAAATCGTCACCTTCCCATCTACCTGAAAATCCTACTCCTCCCTGACCATTAGTGCAACATGCATGTGTCTTGGCAAAACTGTCAGAGAAATTGAAAAATAATACACAGGTTAAATGTACCAAAACATGATTTAGTTTAACTGAAACATTTGGTAAATTATTGTTCAGAGATAGTTTGTTATTAATCTCAAAATTCCCACTTCAGTGTTCATTAAGTGGCCCACAGTTTTTGCTTCATCTAGATAGATATCAGGTGACAAATATTTGTATCTATATTTGTTCTGTCAAAGAAACTATGAAGGCCTGTGTGAAATCTGAAGTTTGACTTGCTGCAAAATGCACGGTGCCCCTAAAACCTAAAGCTCCCTGACTACTTTGGCATTTTTCCCCTCTTGGAGAGAACCCCAATATGTTAGTGTCTCCAAGACAGAAATGAATCCAAAGTAGGATTTTGTTTCTTCTTACTTGGCACATACATTTCACTCCCTCCTCTGCCCAGCAGATTCCTATCCAAACATGCCATTGCAAAACATGGAGGCCAAGGGAACGCCGGCAAGTAGCTTCTATTGTTCACCTACCTCTTTTTATTTTCACAGGTAATTCCACTGTTTCATTCATGTTCCTTACTCTGCAGGTCAAGTCCTGCACACTGATGCCCTGAGTGTTGTAGATCTCCAGTTTACTCGTGATGGACACGATCCCATTGGTCTGCCTGACCATCTCCTGTGTAGGAGTAGAACTGAACAAGTTGTTCCAGGTGATGGTGGGCTCTGGGAGGCCAACAGCATTACAAATGGCTATCAAATGACCTTCAGAAATGTTGTAATGGACAGATGCATTGAGACCTTCCAAGACACAAATAAGACAATCCATCACCACAATGAGCATCTGGTCATAAGCAGTAATAACAGTTTAACTATTATCAATCAGAGCAAAGCTTACTGGATTTGCACTGAGATCCATGGCACAGGAATGCAAGAAGAGTTCATCAGGTCAGGCCCCCCTCCATGATTCAATATTCCTTCTCTTACACTGAAGTTATATACCCCAAAGGTTTCACTCAACCCAAAATCCCACCTTTTAAAATAACCTGTTAAAGTAAACCCATTTCTTAGTCCTTGGACTCAGTTCCTGAGTCCATTCAAGGAAATGCTGTGGGTGAGAAAATGACTCTTTTTCCACTAGGGACATACCCCTCTAAAGAACCTCACCAAAGACACTCAAGCAGGTACGTCCTGACAAGGAGCCGAAAGGGAAAGTATTGAAGAGACATATGTAGCATCCTGAATCATCCATTCTAGTGTCCCAAAAAATGATGCCTGTCTCATTGAGTTCCAGACGCGTGAAATTCATTCGGTCTTGATAGGGCTTATGAATATTTAACCCTGTTTTGACACTGTATGTAGCTATATTTTCATGCAATTTTCCAGAGTCCTTTTGCCATGTCACTTGCAGAACATCCCTGGGTTCTGTCAGGGCACAGCCAAGAGTCGCACTGTTGCCCACCTTCACACGTGTGTGTTCAGCCTGCAGAGCCACTGCAATGACATGAAATAATGAAATGGGCAGATATCATGCATATTTACGACTAATGTTGATTCTAAGGCCTGGATTACCCACAGACATAATTCCATCAATTACATATTGTTTCTATGGTTTACTCTGCCAAAAAAGTAGTCGTCCTCCTGCATCCTCCTGGAAATTGGTGAAGTTACATTGATTCACATTAGAAGAAAGCAAGAGCCTCAGCCAAACTGTTTAAAATAAAAAGGCATACCCTATTTCTGTACCCATCCCTGCAGACTTTCCACTTTTATTAAATCATATCATAGCTTCCCATTCTCAGAAAAGACTTAATTTTTATTTCCTAAAAGCTAGAGGAAGATTGAATGCACAAGGGAAGTGCACACCAGGCCATTCTGAGAACTGCCTAGTAAAACAGGCTAAAAAGAATTTTTGGACTACGTAGCTTCAGAGTTTGCAGTGCATTTGAGAGGGAGGGGAAGAAAAAGAGAGATTTGTTCCCAAGGGGAGGATCTGCTATGGGAATTTGTGAACTCAGGTGAACAACGGTGTCCAGTGTCATTGTTGATATGAGATGCTGCATGTCCCTCCCATCTCCAAATGCTACTCCAGGAGGTCTTTTGTCACATCTGTCAGCTCCACGTCCATGCCTCAGCTATCCAACATATGTCAAATAGCACCAGCAATATGTATTTCACCTATTTTTGCCTCTTACTCTGACTGTTGAAGCCCCAGGAATCAGAAACCAGTTCCCCAACCATATTCTGGGAGATTTCAGGAAATTCAACTTACCTTTTGCCTTTCCAAGTCCAGCACAAACCAGACACAAAACCACTGCTCGGAAAGTCATTTTGGAAGGGAAAATACACTACACCTGAAGAAACATAAAGAGAGATGGGTGACTCAATGACAGATCATCTTTTGGTAGTATCATATCTCCAGGGTGCAAACATTAAACAGTAGCTTTGTCATGTGAAAAAAAGCATAGTTCTGGGGGCAGACAACAAGTTTTGACAGGTCTCATTAGACAACACAGGAAGTGTTCTGGTTAAAGGGTGAAAAGAATTGCACAATGGAAGTTAGAAAGTCATTAATCCACCAGAAGCATGATGTACTTGCAGTCCAGGACTAGCTGTGCTACTGGGAAAGAAGTAGGGTTAGCTTGTGATAGATACAGGTCAGCTTGTGATTGATCAGGCAGGACTTGCCCTTGGTGAAGCTGTGCTGGCTCTCTTGAATCACCTCCCTGACCTCCATGTGCCTTAGCATAGCTTCTAGGAGGATCTGTTCCATGAAATTCCCAGGCACAGAGATGAGGCTGACAAGTTGGTAGTTCCAAGGGTTCTCCTTCCTACCCTTCTTAAAAATGGATGTGATGTTTCCCTTTTTCCAGTCACCAAGGACTTCACCTGACTGCCACGGTTAAGTGGCATGGCAAATACATGAGTTCCTCAGGACTCTGGGATGCATCTCATCAGGTCTCATACTTACATATGTTCAGGTTTCTCAGGTGTCATGAATATGGTCTTCCCTTACAGTGGGATGCACTTTGTTCCCTGGTCCCCATCTTGCAGTCCATCCACTCAGAAGGTGTGGGAAGAGAGGCTGCCAGTCAAGACTGAGGCAAAAAAGTTGTTGAGTACCTCAGTCTTCTCCCTGTCTGTTGTTACTGGCTTGCCAGTCTTGCTCATCAGGGAAGCTTTCTTTGACCTTCCTTTTCTAGTTGACATACCTGTAGGAGCCCTTCTTGTTATTCTTTGCCCCCCTTGTCAAATTCAACTCCAGCTGTGCCTTGGCCCTCCTGACCTTGTCCCCACACAACTGGGCAGTGTCCCTATACTCTTCCCAGGATACCTGTCCCTCCTTCCACTGCCTGTGGAGTTCCTTCTTGCCCTTTAGTTTGGTCAGCAGGTCTTGACTCAGTCATGCTGGTCTCTTGCCTTCCTTGCTTGAATTCTTGCACCTGGGGATTGAGAGCTCTGGCACTCTATGGAAAGTGCCCTTAAAGATCTGNCCTTAAAGATCTGTCAGCTCTGCTCTGCTCCCTTGTCCCTGAGGGCAGTTTCCCAGGGGGTCCTATTGATTAGCCCCTTGAAGAGCTTGACATTTGCTTTCCTAAAATTCAGGGTCCTGACTTTACACTTTGCCTGACTCATATCCCTCAGAATTGTGAACTCCACCACTGTGTGGTCACTGCAGCCCAGGCTGCCTCCAATCTTGATGTCATCAATTAGCTCACTTGAACTGGTGACCACCAGATCCATTATCACTTTCCCTCTGGTAGGGCTGTCTATTACCTGGCTCAAGAATTTATTCTCAATGTATTCCATGAGCCTTCTGGACTGCCTACAGCTCACCATGCTGCTTTTTCAACGGATGTTGGGGTGGTTTAAGTCTCCCAGAAGGACAAGAGCCTGCGAGCATGAAGCCTCCTGTAGCTGGAGTAAGAAGGCTTCATCAACAGGCTCCCCTTGATCGTGCGGCCTGTAGTAAACACCAACCACAGGGTTTACTTTGTTGTCTTGGTCTTCAATTCTTACCCATAATCTTTCAAACCTTCTTGTGGCTGTTATTCAGAGACAGCTCTTCAAATTCTATCCATTTCTTGATGTAGAGGGCAATGCCTCTGTCCCTCCTTCCTCAGCTGTTCCTTCTGAACTGCTTATAGCCATCAATAGCTGCACATTAGTTGTAGGATTCGTCCCACCAAGTTTCAGTAATGTCAACCAAGCCTTCTAGCAGCACAGTGGCTTCTAACTCCTCCTGATTGTTGCCCACGCTGCATGCATTGGTGTAGAGGCACTTTGGCCGGGCCGTCAGACAAGACACCTTCTTAGAGGAACACCTCTTAATGCCTTTCAGGTATTTCAACAGTGTTTCCCTGTTGGCTCCTATCACCTCAGGAGCCCCTAGCTCATCCCAGTAAGACTTAAGTGTGCTGCAGTGTCCTCAGCATGCCTCAGAGCAACAGCCTGAGGGCCCTTACTAGCACTGTGTCCCTTTAACTTCAGAGTGTCATCCCACATGCAAGTCTGATAATATCCTCTTCCCCTTTTAAGTCTAGATTTAAGTTCTTTTCAATGAGCCCCACAAGCTCCTGAGCAAAGACCCTTTTCCCATTTTGAGAAAGGTGAACCCTATCTGATGCCAGCAGGCCTGGTGTTGTGTAGGCCATCCCATTACTGAAAAACCCCAAATGGTGGTGGTGACACCAGCCACAGAGCCATGTATTATAGACTGGGTCTGTCTGCTTCTTCCAGTGTCGCTGCCTGCAGCTGGAAGGAGAGGGGAAGAAATTACCTGTGACACAGATTCTGTCACCATCTGTTCCAAGGCCCTGAAGTCTCTTTTGATCACTCTCGGACTATGCATTGTGGCTTCATCTCCACCCACATGGAAGAGCAGGAACAGGTAATAGCCCCTGGGCCATAACAAGCTAGGAAGTTTCCTAATGATGTCCTTAATCTGGGCCCCAGGAAGGCAGCAGACTTCCCTAAAAGAAGGGTCTGTCCATCATATTGGACCCTCTATTCCCCTCAGAAGGGAGTTACCTACAGCTATAACTCACCTTTTCTTCCTCATATAGGTGGTTGTGATATAGGGGTAGGCCTTTCTGACCTTGGTGACACCTCCAGTGTAGATTGACCTTCATCCGCCTCATCCATTGACTGGCCTTCCACACCCATAGTCTCATACCTGTTGCTTGGAGGGCAAGGAAGGAGTTCACCTGCTGCCGCAAGTGTGGACTTGTCTCCATTCACTCCTTATATTTAAGCTGCTGCCTTCATCTTTGTGAGAGAAGGATACAGGGTCCCTTTCATCTTGGTATTTTTTTCTGGTGGGTGCTCCTGTTGCAGTCTCAGGGAAGGCAGAGCTTAGCCCCACCAGTTTATCTCTTGCTCAGCTTCCCTGATGCCCCTTAACCTTTCTACTTCCTCTGTATCTTGGCACCAGGCTGAGCAGATCGGCCATCTCATCACACAGCACACAGTTGTTAAATGCCACTCATTACCTTTGAAAGGCTCTAGCATTTCCTGCAACCTGGATGGCTGCATGTTTTTGTGGGAGGTCTGTCTGGGTTGCCACATCCATTGTGGCAAGCACAGAGAAAAGAGCTTTCTGCCAGGTGGAGACCATTGCTAAACTTCTTTTGATAACCGCCAATTGAACACAACTCTTGAGGCTAGCAGAGCTTCAGCCTGCTTCCCACACAAACTTCCACCTCATGCCCTGGCTGACACACCACACTCTGTCTACCTGCTCTGTTGGCAGCACTTCTGGTCCAATCATGAATAAAGACCAAGATCTTACATGTAAAGTCGGAAAATAAGACTCCATCCACAACAAGCCCAATGAATACTGAATTTGCCAGATAATACAATGTAGCCAGATACTTGAGCACAGCTCTTAAGAAATTCAGATAGATATTCCTAAGAACATGCAAAGAATCACAGGCCAGCATAGCAAGTGAGAGAGAAATTTCAAATTATAGAGGTTTTTTATAAACCAGTGAAAGTCATGACACACTCTCAGGAAAGCAGCTTTCAAGAACAGCCTTCTATCTCACTGCTTCAATACCCACTGAAGTCCTTAACACACCATTGCTCACTTCTGGTATAGCTACAAGATTTCATACGAGTAACCAGGTTGTTGTTTAGCTATACCACTCTCCAAAACCACTCCCTTTAGGTCACAAGCCCCATCCAGCATATTGCGGGAGGAAATAAAGGAAAAAAAAATAAAAATGTAAGGAGCAAATCCTTCACTCTCCATACCTTCCCAAACCACAGCCCAGAGGTCTCCTGAGCCACGGACCGCATCCCTGAACTGGGTTCGCTAGTCCTCCGCGACCTCCTCTGAAACTTCTCCAGCTTTAATAAACTTTTTATGCTTCTGGCAACCGGCTCCAGTGACTCCTCGGCGCAACCGGGGAAGGCTCGGACACCCTCTTGCAGCACCGGCGAGCTGCTTCGTGCGCCTCCGCAGCCACCTCCCGCTTCTCGGGCGGGCGGCCCGACCTGTCCTGGGGACGACCCTCCGGGCGGCGCCGGCCTACCCCCCGGCCCGGCCCCGGGCGGCTACTCCGGCTTTCCGCCCTCCCGGCGGGACCCCGCTCCCAGCGCCGCCGGGGCTTCAACATCCTCCTCCCAGCCCGCAAGGACCCCCGCTGCTTGCCTCCCCCAAAACCCACCTCAAATCTGGGAAAGGCGGGGAAGGGGACAGTTACTCACGGCAAAGTATCTGGAAGCAGAGAGCGATGGAGTAAAACGTGTCCGAGGGACTTGGAGATGAGATGAAAGTGACAGTGGCTGACGAGAGGAGCCGGAATGACGACGAGGAGGAGGAGACGCCCAGACGTTCGCCCAGCCCCATCGTGGGACGTCGGGCACCGGCACGTTTGCATTCCCCATTGGCAGGACGGGACGAGTTGTCGCAGGTGTCGGTACCGATAAAGCAAGCGAGCGCCTGTAACCAGTTCATCCCCATCTCACTCTCTTGGCCCTTGCTGATCATCCTGCAGCTATAACACGTTCCGTTGTCACCCAGCCTTCCCTTGCCCCTGGAAATGGCTGCAAAGGGTTTCCTCCCTTCCCCTCCAAACTTATCTTTCAAAGGGTTATTGAATAAGTAGCTTCACAAGCTGATCTTGGAAGAACAAATGAAAAATCACGAACATCACTTGCTTAAGGCAAGAACGTGGTAAACCTGAACTGTGGCGAGCAGTATTTCAGTAATACAAGATACAAGCCTGTCAGCACAGAGTTAGTTCCAACAGCTCTCTAGGATGGGTGATCACGCTGCTTTTGAAACATCAGTAGCAGAAACCCAAACTTCTTTCTAAGAAATTTTAGGATGCGTTCCAGTATGCATCAGAGCAAATTACTTTTGTGTTCAAAGTACATACTTCCCTGATTTCAGTTTGAGGGTAGTGACAGTCATATCAACAATGAATTGTTTAATGAGACTTCTGTGCTATCACAAAACACTAAAACTAGAATCCAATGTCAGGAACATAATAATATGTCAGGAATTATAATAATAATAATAATTTATAACAATAGCCAAGAGCTGTGACATTCACCGCCCAGATACTGGGCTGTGAGTACTTAGTGTTTCAGAAAGTACTTTATTCAGACCAGGTCAATTTATTGAACTTATTTCTTGTAAGGCTTCACAGAAAGTTGCACAACAAATGTACCAAAATTTTGCTAAATTGCTAATTGTTTTCTTTCTTAATTACCACAAACTGTAATAATTAACTGCAGGTCAATAGCCAGGCAATAGTCAGCAATAACATTTTGGACACTAGACCAAGGCTCTGCCTCTTTTCTGGATCCCCAGCCCAGATAAACAAACACCTTTTTTTTTCTGATGAAAAAAAGAAATAGCATAAAAAAAAAATAAAATCAGTGAATGAATGGAAAGGGAAGATTATTATACAAAATTTTTAGGCAAGTTGATTTTATGCCCAGTTTCATACTCATAAGCTGTACACATTCAAGCGGTCTGACCAGGGCCTTCTGGGTTCCTCTTCATGGGTTACGAGAAACTCATTTTGGGATATGCCTCCTATATAATTGGGAGTGGTCGTTTGCTTTCATCACTACCTTCCTGTTGGGCTGAGAGGAAAAGAGGCAGCACAAGTGATGTAGGGCAACCTTGCTGCCATCTTCCTGTTGTCAGACTACCAGATTTTCCACTGACAAGTTGTGTCTGTTGTGGTTTTATCATGCTTGTCCCAGGCCTGACAGAAACAACCCATTTCTCAAATCAATTAATTACAATTTTCTGTCAATACAGGACATTCAGTGTCTGCTGTTTGCTGTTTCTTCAGCTGCTTACACACACACATGTGCATACATCATTCATATCAACTGTGATATTTCTCTCACAAGGCCCTAGAAGGTCTCCTGTTTTAAAACTTCATTCCTTGTGGGAAAATTATCAGACTTGGCAGAGTTTCAAGCTCCTGCCAAAATTAATTGGCAAAGATGCCCACATAGTGGCCAAGAGCCCACATAAAACCAGAAACCCTTTCTTATTTAAGACAGATGTGTGGGAGTATTTGGAGCACTGCTATTAAACTGCGTTAAGGAACAGGGTGGTGTTTGCACCTTTTCTGAGGCATCCCAGGCTCACGTGTGTGTTAACCATGCCTATTTCACTGCTCTCAGCACTTCAGTGCACAAAGCGGTGCCTTTTGACCTGCAAAAAAAGAAAGCCCCCACTAGGTCAGGCCTAGCCTGTTGCTGGTGACTGGAGGTGAGAACAGTGGCTCTTCCAGCTGGATACAGCTGTCCTTGGAGACATCTTGGAGACCACCATGCTTGATTTAGTAGAGCCCTTTGTCTGCCAACTAACAAACCACTACTTGTTTTCAAAAACATTTTCTTTTCTCTCCTAGGACCAATGTTTGAGTAAGTCTCAAGCCACTTAAATTCCCTTCTGCCAGCCTTCCTCTTTTTGTTCTGAGTAGAGAATGGGTTCCCTCTAAAGCAAGTCAGGTCTCTAGCAACTAACCTACTACTTGTTATTTCAGGCTGACATACCTATACTCTTCATACAAATTTTTCTCATAAAAAGAAAAATGTATTAGCAGGTTTCTTGTGCTCACTTGCCTTCACTATATTTGAGGGGATTTCAGAGGGAACTCCAGATAACTGTGAACTGCACAGCTTAAAATAATTTTTTCTAGAAGTGCTCTGTGCCATCAGAGCAACAAAAGCAGGGAAACTCCAGGGACATTTTCTTGCCCTTATTTCATGAAAATAAAGGGGACATTTGGAGAACTTGGGTGATATTTTATATGAGCTCTCTGTAACTCACATCTACTGAGGTGGTAAAGCTCTATATTTATCCAAATTTTATGGCTTTTTCAATAGGCTGGGAAAACTTAGAGAAGAAAAAGAAAATGATGAAGAGGTCTGAAAAGTAAGAGGGCTTCTTTGGAAGAGAGGGAGAAAACTAGATCTGAGCAAGGAAAGGGTAGTTCTGTAGTAGTAAATGAAGACCAGAGGTAATCCCGGGGAAGACAGAGGCAAAAGGAAAGTACTCCAGACGAACCAGCAATGGCAGAAAATTCAAAATCTTTTTATCTTTATATAAGAACAAGACAGAAAAATCCATTTCTCCCCTATTCTGTGCAGTCATGACAACCATTTCTTTTTACAAGGACTGGGCTCAGCTCAGCAATCTCTGCTGAGTCTGCAAAGTTCTTTAAATGTCACCTCCAGAGCTAGTGGTGGCCAAGCTGACGCTGGCTCTCTGTCACAACAAAGCCTTTGATGTTAGTGAGAAAAAGAGTGAGTAGAGACTTCTTGTCTTAAAATCCAGAGAGTTCTTTATTCCTCTCCTTTTATTTCTTCATCCACAATACACTCTGCATGCTGATTGAAGAGGCAATCTGAAATCCCTTCTGTCACGAATAAGGTCTATTCTTTATTCTTTCCTCTGCCTTCTGGGTGGACGTACCCTGCTTTGCAGCTCAGGGTAAATTCAGTTAACTTAGTTCTTCTCTTGATTTCTGGATTAATGACCTCTTTTAAGCAGAACCATTTCAGCCAGTAGCCAATGAAACTTGTACAGGTTTAAGGAAAGGAATGTGATACAAGTTGCCATTATTTAACAGGGAAGAAAAGAGACAAAAAAAAAAAAAAAAGCATTAGAGGATGACAAGAGTCAGAGATACAGATTCCAGTAAAATGAAAGCTACTAAATTTAAGGCATGTTGCTTGCTGGAGGCTTACATTAGGACTGTTAGGCTCTACTAATTCAACTCCCTTCTGACGCTGCTATATAAAGTAGCATATTTCCCTTAACCATCATATTCAAGCAATGCTTATTCAAGTCATGAATGCTCAAATAGATCTACTAGGAGTTCCAGCCTGGTCCAGAGGATCTGCCACCAGCTGTCATTTTGTTAGTGATTCAGTCATGTGACCATGGACAAACCACATCTTTTCTCTCTCTCTCTAACATACTTCTATAAAAAAAGGAAATGCTAAATGCTTAAAAGTTTGAGATCCTGCTAATTTCTCCAGTGCAAACTACACTGCATTTCCCAGCAGAGAAAGTTAACCATGTGGATGGGGATAAAAGCACAGAAAAGTTCTGGGGTCCCCTTACATGGCAAGAATGGTCTGGATACATTCTACATTTTGTCATACTGTTCACCTCTAGAATAGCTGTGTAAAATGGAAAATACCCGAATCCAAACTTCGCGGTAAAAAGAGGCTTAGTATTAGATGGACTTAACAGGAGTGGGGATTGTCAGGTACCGTGCAGTTGTGCATCTTTGGTACATTTAAGATATCCACACCTAGGCTCACATTCTCTTCCTTTCTCTCATTTTCCAGTGGAATCTGTTGGTCTTTTTGTGTTGGTCACTGTTCACATCTCCTTCACTGATCTTCATTTATGTGCTTTTTCTTCAAGGGCTAAGCACCCTGGCAGCCAGGGGCTGTGCATATCACTGGTTGTGCAGACCCTCTCAGAAGCGTGCTGCATAGTGCACAGAATAACAAATATACTTGCATCCCAGACGGTGCAAATCCTAGTTTCCTAGGGAAGAGTAACTGGGAGAAAATCAGGTCAATAGTGGGGAAAGAAAGATATTTCGTAAAAGAAAGTCAAGACAGTCATTACAATTTCTGTATATTAATTTCTTCTGTGCCAGACAGCCTCCTTCAGCTCTTGAGATAGACAGACAAAAAAAAAGAAAGCTTGGGCATTTTATCTGGGTGTTGTTAGTGAGTCTGGTTTGGGACAGATTTGGTCTCAGATGTTTGTTTTGTTTTGCTTCTAAAACCGGTAATGTTTTTCCTTCTGAAAGGAAGAAATACAATTACTAGGATGGAAAGAAAAAATTCCATTTCACCAGGAAGAATCGAAGAGCATTTCTACCTGAAGTGTAGTGAAAAACAGATCATCTGCCCTGTAAAAAC
>VYZX01017308.1:4352-16247 GCA_013401335.1 Brachypteracias leptosomus | reverse complement strand
TGGGATGATGCTGGGGCTGGGGTGCTGCGGGGACTGGGATGACGCTGGGGCTGGGCTGCTGCTGGGACTGGGATGATGCTGGGGCTGGGGTGCTGCTGGGGCTGGGATCATACTGGGGATGGGGTGTCACTGGGACTGGGATGATGCTGGGGATGGGGTGTTGCTGGAGCTGTGATGATGCTCAGACTGGGATGATGCTGAGGTTGGGGTGCTGCTCAGACTGGGATGATGATGGTGCTCGTGCTGGGAAGGTGCTGGGGCTGGGATGCCACCATCAGAGCCGTTCCCACGGAGGGAGGTTGGGCACTTCCCACTGCCCGGGGACACGTGGGGTGGGGGGTGCTGCGGGCAGAGGAAGCTCCACTTCCCCTTTTGCCAACTCGGGGTTGTCCTTTCGGGGCCACCCCATCTGAGCAGCTTCACCCTCCTCCTCCTCCTCTCCCTCCAGAGCCTTTCCAAGCCTTCCTCCTGCCATTCTCCCCGGCACCATGAGCTGCTCCCATGGCATCGGAGCCTCTTTCCTAATTAAATGCCAGGCTCTGCTTTTCCTCCCCAACCCCAGCTCCATCCCAACCGGCGCCGGAGCCGGGGGAAGGCGGCTCCAAAGCTTTGAGCCTCGTCCCTCCCTTTATCACCCTTGATCTAGGAAGCTTTAAACAAACAAAAACACAAAACCAGGATAAACCAGGAGGGTCTGACCTTGCCCGGGCCTGGGCAGAGCCGGCGAGGGGGGAAACGGGTGGTTTCCATCAGATTGGAGCTGCTGGTGCCTGCAGGCTCCTTATCGCCCCGACCATCGATCTGACCAGGGGTTATTCCTGGATGGCTCCTGTGCCCCCCCCTCCCCAGTTGACTTCCACATGGGATGGGCTTCAGCAGCATCTCTAAGGGCTGCAGGAGGGGGGTTGTCCACCCAGCAAGGGCTGGGGGCAGCTGCTTGGGTGGGAAAGTCAATTCAGAGCATCAGAGAGTTGCTTGTGCTGGAAGAGAACTTGAAGTTCCTCAAGTCCACCCGTTCCCCAGCCCTGCCAGGGCACCACTAACCCGTGTTCCTCAGCACCACATCTCCACACCTTGGAAACCCCTCCAGGGATGGGGACTCCACCGCTGCCCTGGGTACCCTGGACCAGGGGTTTTTCCAGTGCTCTTCCAGAGCTGGGATTAACTGGAGGTGCACCAATGACCTCCTCAAGCCCACCCCAGGCTCTCTCAGGGTGATGATCCCTGCCCAGCTCTGGTGCAGACAAGGTGGGCACCTTGCTGAGCATCAGCACCACCAACCCTGCCACCATGGCACAAGCTCCCACCACCTTCTCCAAGGCAAAGGGAGACTTTCCATCATCACCACATGATGCGACCACATCCCACAGAGCCCTGGACCGCATCCAGCCACCCCTCGGGGTCCCACCAAGCCCATCCCCGCAGCAATGGGGGGTGATGAGGACCAGTAGCAGCCCAGTTCTCCCTCCCCCCTGCGTGGTGGGATCCAGGCTGGCACCATGTGCCATCCACCCCCAGCTCAGCTGGGCCAGGAGCTGGTGATGGAGCCCAGAGGGTGCCAGGGAGCCCAGGATGGAGCCAGATTGAAGAGGAGCATCCCCAAAAAGCAGCTGGGAGCAGATCCCAGGGGCTGCAGGTCCCCGAGATGGGGATGGAGCTCCCAGAGCAAGGTTTGCTTGGGAACAGGGACCACTGGGTCCTCTCCTGGGTACCATTGGTGACCCTGCTCAGAGGGCAGCTGGGGATGGAGCTCAGGTTTGGTTCCCAGCCCTTGCCTGGCACCCAGAGCTCCTCAAAACCCTCCTGCAGCACCCAGATGCTTCCCCATGTTGGGTTGTGGTTTGTCCATCGGCCACCCAGGAACAGGCAGGAGCAGGGAAGCCAAAGTCCCCGAGGGGGTGACGGGGGGACAGGGGATGGTGGCAGCAGGGGGAAGATGCTCCTGAGAGCAGCCCTGAGCTTTATTGCCTAAATCAATCCCATTAACATGGCAACTGCTCCCATTGGAATCTGCACGGCCACGCCCCACCAGCCAGAGCTCAGGAAGATCAAAGAGCCCAAAAAAAATAAGAAAAAAAGGAAAAAAAAACCCAAAAGAGCCACTTCTACCCCAGAGCTGCTCCCTGGCAGACCCAGGGTGAGGTCCCAGTACGAGCAGAGCTTGGGCAAGAAGAGCACAAGGGTCTGGGCAGCAAGTCAAGGACCAACCACAGGGGTTGGAGCATCTCAGCTGGGTCCATCCCCAGCATCCTCCTCCCTGGGACACCATCATCCCACTGGGAAGGAAACCACCCCGAGCAGGTCCAAGAGGCTGGTTGGGACTTCACCCCCCAACCCTGCCACCTTCTCATTTCTTCTTCTTAGCTTTCTTCTTCTTCTCCTTGTTCTTGCCCTCGGCCGCTTTCCTCTGCTCCTTCAGCTCCTTGTACTTCCACTTGGGGGGCTGCAGAAGGTTCTTGTCCTTCCCCCTTGGCTTGTGCTCCTTGGTCTTGGCCGGGGGGGTGGGATCTTTGCTCACTTTGATCTTGGGGACGGGGTCTCCAGGGAAGATGATGTTGCCACGACGCAGCCACAGGGGTAGGAACCCAAGGAACCCCCTCCCCGGGCGGCGTGGGGGGGGCAGCAGCCGGATCTCCGACGTCACTTGACCATTGCAGGAGGACCCACCGACGCCGGAGCACGAGCTGGCTTCTCCCTCAGCATCTGAATCCATCGCGTGGTGCCCAAGGATCTCCGGCACGGACAACCTGGCCTTGCCCACCTCGGGGGGGCTGTCGGGGCAGAGGGTTTGGCAAGCGGTGGCCACGAAGGGGCTGGCGAGGGAGGTGGTCATCCTCACCATGTGGTCCATGACGCCGTCCTCCTGCGGGTCGCGGGGGATGGTGAAGCTGAAGACCGAGCGGATCTTCTCCGACAGCCTCTTGCTCCGGGATTTGGGGCTCAGGGCTTTGGCCACCAGCTGGGCCAGGGCCGGCCACTCGGGTCGGTAGCCACTGGTGAACTGCTCCGCCCGGGGCCGCTGCAGGAGGCTCCGGATCCTCACGATGGTCTCGAAGCGGCCGGTGAAGGTCGCCCACTCCCTGGCTGTCTTCCCCTTGATGGCATCCACCGCCTGCAGGTCGGCTCCTGGGGACACCAGGAGGAGGAGAACACGGGGTGATTTACCCTCGGTACGTTTGGGGATGGCACCAAGGTGGGAGGGAGGGAGGGAGTGCTGGTCTGCTGGAGGGTGGGAAGGGTCTACGGAGGGACCTGGGTAGTGATGGTGGAGGCCAATTGTATGAGTATCAATAGGGCCAAGTGCTGGGTCCTGTATTTTCATGGAATCATGGAATGGTTGAGGCTGGAAGGGACCTCTAGAGGTCACCTTGTCCATCCTCCCTCCACCAGCAGGGACATCTCTACCTAGGGCAGGCTGCTCAGAGCCCCATCCAGCCTGAGCTTGAAGGACTCCAGGGATGGGGCCTCCACCCCCTCTCTGGGCAGCCCCTTCCACTCATCTATCACCCTCAGATTCAAGAACTTTTTTTCTAATATCCAGATCATTCTAATATCCAAGATCATCGAGTCCAATCTCACCCTAACCCCACTCCCCTAACTCTAACACCCCACCACTAAACCATGTCCCCAGCACCACACCCAGATGAGTTTTAAACACCTCCAGGGCTGGGGACTCAACCACCTCCCGGGGGAGCCCCTTCCAGTGCTTCACAACCCTTCCTGTAAAGAGTTTTTCCTCTGAGCAGCCTGAACTATGTAGAGATGTCCCTACAAGAAAGCTGGGGAGGGACTTTGGAGGCTGTGGGGCAGTGGTAGGAGTGGGGGGAATGGGACAAACTTGAGAGGAGATGTTGGGAAGAAGTTGTTGGCCAGGAGGGTGGGGAGACACTGGCCCAGGTTGGCCAGAGAGGTGCTGGAAGCCTCATCCCTGGAGGGCTTCAAGGTTGGGTTGGATGGAACCTTGAGCAACCTGCTCTAGTGGGAGGTGTCCCTGCCCATGGCAGGGGGGTTGGAAGGAGATGAGCTTTGAGGTCCCTTCCAACCCAAACCATTCTATGATTCTACTTGTGTAGGGAGGTTGGACAAGACGACCTCTGGAGGTCCCTTCCAACCTCAACCATTCTATGATTCTATGATCTTGAAGGTCTCTTCCAGCCTGAGCGATTCCATGACTCCATCACCACAACATCCCACCCTGGAGAGCCGGGTACCACCCCTTCCCCACCCCAGAACCCAGGGGGACCCCTGGGGAGATGCTCACCAGCCAGGAGCAGGGCGGCCACACAGTCCTGCCGTCCCTGCACCGCCGCCTTCATCAGCGCCGTCAACCCCCGGGGGTCCCTCTTGTCCACCTCCAGCCCCGGGTAGTAGTTGAGGAGGTAGTTGACGATGGTGACGTGTCCTTAAGAGCCAGAGAGAAGCTGCCTTAGAGTTGGGGCAGTTAACGGGGGGTGGCTGCAGCCCATGAGCAGCCTGAGCTAGGTAGAGATGTCCCTGCTGGTGGAGGGAGGTTGGAGCAGATGAGCTCTGGAGGTCCCTTCCAGCCTCAACCATTCTATGAGGAGGAAGATGAAGGAGCTGGGAGGGGGTTGGGACTGGAAGGGTTTATTTTGAAGCACTGGGAGCTTCCACAGAGAATGCAGGAGGTGCTAGAAGGTGGCCAGAGAAGGGACAGAGGATGGTCAGAGGCTGGAGGACCGAGGACAGACTGAGAGAGTTGGGGTTGTTGAGGCTGGAGAAGAGAAGGCTCCAAGGAGACCTTCTGGTGGCCCTTCCAGGATGTGAAGGGGGCTCCAGGAAAGCTGGGGAGGGACTTTGGAGGCTGTGGGGCAGTGGTAGGAGTGGGGGGAATGGGACAAACTGGCGAGGAGATGTTGGGAAGAAGTTGTTGGCCAGGAGGGTGGGGAGACACTGGCCCAGGTTGGCCAGAGAGGTGCTGGAAGCCCCATCCCTGGAGGGCTTCAAGGTTGGGTTGGATGGAGCCTTGAGCCACCTGCTCTAGTGGGAGGTGTCCCTGCCCATGGCAGGGAACCAGATGATCTTTAAGGTCCCTTCCAACCCTGACCATTCTACGATTCTATGAAAACAGTCCAAAAATGCACCAAAAATCCTCAATCCCAGCAAGTCTAAAGTGAGGACAAAAGTTCTCCCCACCCAGACCCTCCCCCTTCCCCCGGGGTTCCTCAGGGTGGAGCACCCAGGTCCTTGTGACAAGGAAGAACCTTCGTCAGAGGAGATTTGGTGCCTACACGTGGCATTTACCAGCCCAGACCTCGGGGGCAGGTAAATCACTGCAGCTCACGGGGCTTTCCTGGAGCACGTGGAGGTGGCTCCAGCTGCTCCACACACCTTCTGGGGGGGGATGTTACAAGAGCCATTGCTCAGAAATCCCCATTCTTGCATCATCCACCTCATTTTACAACAGTGTTGAGATGACCTATGGGTGTAGATGGGGAGGGTCACGTCCCTTGGGGGTTTTGGAGGGTCACGGGGGGGGTCACGTCGTTTCTCAGGGGGGTTCCTGGTGCTGAGCATGGTTCCTACCTGCCTGGGCAGCCATCATGAGGGCCGTGTTCCCATCCTTGTCCTGCTGGTTGACGTTGATGTAGGTGCACTTCTGCAGCAGGGGCACGATGTCTACGAAGCCCTTGTAGCAAGCGACCATCAGCCCGTTCTGGAGAGGGAGCAGAGCTCAGCACCATCCATCCCACCCTGGTGCTCCCCCCGTTTCTCCTCCCCACCCCAAACCAGACACTTGAGGTTCTCCTCTCAATCCCAGGAGAGCTGCTCCTTCTCAAGCCATCCCACCCAGGACTCTCCCACTTCTTTTAGAGCCACCATCCTTCAGGATTTAGAGTCATAGAATCATCAGGGTTGGAAGGGACCTCAAAGATCATCTCATCCAACCCCCTGCCATGGGCAGGGACACCTCCCACTAGAGCAGGTTGCTCAAGGCTCCATCCAACCCAACCTTGAAGCCCTCCAGGGATGGGGCTTCCAGCACCTCTCTGGCCAACCTGGGCCAGTGTCTCCCCCCCCTCCTGGCCAACAACTTCTTCCCAACGTCTCCTCCCCATCTCCCCACCTCGAGTTTGGAGCCATTCCCCCCTGACAGCCTCCAAAGTCCCTCCCCAGCTTTCTTCGAGCCCCCTTCACATCCTGGAAGGGCCACCAGAAGGTCCCCTGGGAGCCTTCTCTTCTCCAGCCTCAACAACCCCAACTCTCTCAGTCTCTCCTTGTAGGATTTGCTCATTCCTGGGGAATCCTCCTTCTCCTCCCCCCCCCAGACACTCACCCTCCCGTTGATGTCCAGCTCCGTGGCCTCGCTCCTGCTCACCCCCTGCTCCAGCCTCTCCCGCACCAGTTTGGCATCATTCCTGGCACAGCCCTGGTAGAGGTTGAGCTCCCCAGCACCTCCAGCCCCTAAGGAGGACTCATAACAAGGGTAGAAGGAGTCATCGGACAAGATGCTGCAGGTATCAAAGGGCTCCGATCGCTCATCATCATCATCCTCCTCCTCCTCATCATCTTCATCCTCCTCGTAGTGCAGCTCCGGATCGGAGGCATCCAGGTTGGGTGTGGGGGGTGCAGCACGTTCTCCTCCACCACGGGCATCTGTCATCCGGGCCAGGCGGGGGGACAGAGCCCAGCTTGGCCCCAAGCCCTGCCCGGGGCCTGGAGCCTCTCCCGGGGGGACGAGGGGGCACTTCGGGACCGGTCACTCCCCCCTGTGCAGACATGGAGGGGGGGTGGGAACTGAGTGAGTTCCGACAGCCCCGGTCCTGCTGGACAAGTCCCAGCATCCAGCACATCCCAAGGGTCCAGTTCCCATCCTCCATCCCATATAAACACTTGAACTGGAAGCTGTGGAAGCCCCAGTGAGGAGCAGCCCCCCCCAGCACACCCTAAGGGTCCAGTTCCCATCCTCCATCCCATATAAACACTTGAACTGGAAGCTGTGAAAGCCCCAGTAGGGAGCGCCCCCCCCAGCACATCCCAAGGCTCCAGTTCCCATCCTCCATCCCATATAAACACTTGAACTGGAAGCTGTGGAAGCCCCAGTAGGGAGCAGCCCCCCCAGCACACCCTAAGGGTCCAGTTCCCATCCTCCATCCCATATAAACACTTGAACTAGAAGCTATGGAAGCCCCAGTAGGGAGCAGCCCCCACCCCATGGCAGCATCTCCCACATGGAGCAGGGAAAACAGGGGGACATAGAATTATTTAGGTTGGAAAACACCTCTAGGGTCATCAAGTCCAACCTTCATCCCAACATCTCCCGGACCCCCAGCCCATGGAATCATTTAGGTTGGCAAAGACCTCCAGGATCACCAAGTCCAACCTTCATCCCAACATCTCCCTGACCCTTTTAGACCATGTCTTGAAGCACCATCATCCTGGGAGTCTGAAAGGTGGATGAAAACCATGGTCTAGGGGTTGAACCCAGGTGGGTGGGGAGGTTGGGAATGTCTCCAGGGTGGTGGGGACTGATGCTGGGTTGTGGTGCTGAGCCCAGCAGGATGGGCTCATCTCCAGCCCCCCAATATCACATGAGCCCTTCCCATGGTGCTCAACCAGTGGCCATCAAAGCAGCTGCAAAGACCCTTCCCAGCAGAAGACCCCGAGCTGGGCACAGACAGGGGGGTTAAATCTGGCTCCTCATGCCCAAGAGCAGAAGCTGGAGAAGCTCCTCAAGGAACTCCTTGAACCACCTGAAATTAAACCCCTTTGCTTCTACATAGCAATGAATTGATGAGTCTGTGAGAGGCAAAAATCCCCCACAACTCCACTAAACTCTCCCAACTCCTCTTAGACACCCCAAAACCAGCTTTGGGGATGAGGGATCCTCTTCTCCCCTCCCCTTGATCTTACCTGGGGCTGCTCAGCCCTTCCCTGCAGGTCCCTCTTTGGCTGGGCAGCATCACGGAGGGACAAAAACTTCTCGTGGGATCCCTGCACCTTCTGTGGTGGGAAAGGAGCTTCTGCCCCTGGTGTGAGCAGCCTTTGGGCACCCGAGCTGTGATGAGCAGCACGTTGCCCTGGGCTCAGCCCACCAAGGTGTCTTAATTTAAACTGCTGCTTAAAATGGCTCCATCCAGGCTGAGCAGGATCAAGGGCTGCTCGTGGGGGGGATTTAAGCATCTTTAGCTGACGAGCTGCTGGGACTCCTGGGCTGTATTTTTATACCTGGCTCACCTCGGGGAGATGCTGCTCTCCCAGTATCCCCACCCCAGTAGCTCAGTTAAAGCCCCTCAAGCCCCTTCCAGCTCCCTTTATATGCAGGTGAAATTGCTGATCAGAGACACCCGTGGACCTGCTGCTGCTCAGACCAAGAGCACAGACACCTGTGGTTGTGCAGGAGCATCAATTAACTCCTTGACCCCCCCCTCAAGAGGGGTCTTGGAGCCTCCAGCTCCCCCTCCTTTGGATATCTTGATGCCAACCCCCCCAGGGCATCACTGAGCTGGGCAAAAAGTGGATTCCAAACTTCCAGGTGGAACCTGACTGCTCCTTATCTTCATTAAAGGGGTTTTTTTGTGGGTGGTCGGTTGGTTTCCACGTGTTTCCTGAAGCTCAGGGGCCTCCTGGCCTCTGGGAGCTGGGAAAGGGCATTTTTAGTCCCCGGAGCAGCTATTTCCAGGGCCAAAAGGCTGGAGCTTGGTCCCAGGGTGGATGGTGGGAGGCCACGTTCTCCATTTAGAGCAACCATTTAAGGCAGGGTCCTGAAGGTCGCTTTGCTCGGGTCCCTGAGGATGGAAATAGGGAGCAGATGAAGGATCCCAGCTGCTTCCTCCGGGCTGGGCGCGTCCTGCCGGGAAGGGCCAGATGAGCAGGAAGATCCTGCAGCTGCTGGGATGAGGGGCCTGGAGCTGAGCAGGAGGGTTCTGATGCTGGATATGAGGGGCCTGGGGCTGGGCAGAAGGGGCCTGGGGCTGAACATCAGGATCCTGCTGCTAAACATGAGGATCCTGATGCTCTACATGAGGATCCTGATGCTCTACATGAGGATACTGATGCTCAACATGAGGATACTGATGCTCAATGAGGATCCTGATGCTCTACATGAGGATACTGATGCTCTACATGAGGATACTGATGCTCAACATGAGGATACTGATGCTAAACATGAAGATACTGATGCTCAACATGAGGATCCTGATGCTCAACATGAGGATCCTGGTGATGAACTTGAGGAGCCCAATGTTGAGCATTAGGATCTTGGTGCTGAACATCAGGATGCCAATGGCATGAAGATCCTGCTGCTGAGCATGAGGATCCTGATGCTGAACATAAGGATCCTGATGCTGAGAATGAAGATCCTGATGCTCAACATGAGGATCCTGGTGATGAACTTGAGGAGCCCAATGTTGAGCATCAGGATCTTGGTGCTGAACATCAGGATCCCAGTGTTGAACATGAGGATCCTGATGCTGAACATGAGGATCCCAATGTTGAACATGAAGATCCTGGTGCTGAACATAAGGATCCTGTTGCTGAGCATGAGGATCCTGATGCTGAACATCAAGATCCTGATGCTGAGAATGAAGATCCTGGTGATGAACTTGAGGAGCCCAATGTTGAGCCTCAGGATCTTGGTGCTGAACATCAGGATCCCAATATTGAACATGAAGATCCTGGTGCTGAACATAAGGATCCTGGTGCTGAGCATGAGGATCCCAATGCTGAACATCAGGATCCCAATGTTGAGCATGAAGATCCTGCTGCTGAGCATGAAGATCCTGGTGCTGAACGTGAGGATCCTGGTGCTGAACATGAAGATCCCAATGTTGAATGTCAGGATCCTGCTGCTGTCCTCCCAAACCCTGGTGTCATCCCAGCCACATCCAGCCCTGCCAGGGGCCAGGACCTTCTCCGAGCCCTTCACCACCCCATGTAACCAGGGTACCAGCTCCCTGGGGCTGCTCTGCCTGGGGAAGCCCCTGGAGATGGGGGGACCCTCAGGTCAGATCATAGAATCATTATGGTTGGAAAGGACCTCTAGGATCAGCAAGTCCAACCTTCATCCCAACATCTCCCTGACCCCCAGACCATGTCCTGAAGCTCCACATCTCCTCCTTTGTTGAACCCCTCCAGGGATGGTGCCTCCACCACCTCCCTGGGCATCTGTCCCAGTGCCTGACCAGTGAAGAACTTCTTCCTAATATCCATCTAAACCTCCCCTGGTGCAACTTGAGGCCATCCCCTCTTGTCCTCTCATTAGTTACTCAGAAGAACCCAACCCCAGCCTCACTAGCACCTCGACCCAACCCTTGCCCCTCACTTCATGCTGAGCCCCCTGCCCCTCGTCACCCCTCGGTGACACCCTCCCTGCCCCCCCCTCTCAGGGCAGGCCCAGGAGCAGATTTAGGGCTTAGGGAGTTATCTGGGGAGCTCCGTGCCCTAATCTGCCTCCTGCAGCACGGCTCTGAGCTGGTTGCATAAGGACGAGCCCGGGGGTGCCACGGTCCCTGGTGACCAGGGGGGGCTTGGGGGGGTCCCCAGTGGGGTGCTGGGTCATAGAATCCTAGAATGGTTTGGGTTGGAAGGGACCCCAAAGCTCATCCAGTTCCCCCCCCCTGCCATGGGCAGGGACACCTCCCACTAGACCACGTTGCTCAAGGCTCCATCCAACCCAACCTTGAAGCCCTCCAGGGATGGGGCTTCCAGCACCTCTCTGGCCAACCTGGGCCAGTGTCTCCCCACCCTCCTGGCCAACAACTTCTTCCCAACGTCTCCTCTCCATCTCCGCACCTCCCGTTTGGAGCCATTCCCCCCACTCCTACCACTGCCCCACAGCCTCCAAAGTCCCTCCCCAGCTTTCTTGGAGCCCCCTTCACATCCTGGAAGGGCCACCAGAAGGTTCCTTTGGAGCCTTCTCTTCTCCAGCCTGACCAACCCCAACTCTCTCAGTCTCTCCTCGTAGCAGAGGAGCTCCAGCATCATCCCTGTGACCCTTCTCTGGCCACCTTCCAGCACCTCCAGATCTTCCTTGTGCTGGGGGCTCCAGACCTGGCCGCAGAGCTCCAGGACTGGCACCATAGGAGGGTTCTTAGGGTTCTTCTGGAGCTTTGCAAAGCCACCGGTTACCACAAGGGGATGCCGGAGCCCCGCGGCCGCTCCCGCAGCTCCGGGTCGGTGCTCGCAGCCTCCGGTCCCCCCCCTCTCCCCTCCCCGGTCCTCACATCGGGCTGGAGAGACTCAAGTGACTCCTTAGAAGGCAGCAAACTGGCCGAGTTTGGGTCTTATTTGTCTTATTTATTATATATTCTTTTAAGAAGTTTGCTCATGGATGTCTTGGCATCCTCCTGGATGTTGTAGCATCTTTCCAGATGTGAGGACATCATCCCAGACATTGTAGCATCCTTCCAGATGTGAGGGCATCCTTCTGGATGTCATAGCATCCTTCCAGATGTGCTGGCATCCTCCCAGATGTCACAGCATCCTCCCATGTTCCATGGCATCCTCTCAGTCCATACCTGAGCCTCTCTGCCTGGGAACTTCTTCCTTAGGGGCATCCTGGAGGGATCGGTAGGAGGGAGAGAAGAGGGAGGGAGGGAGAGAGAGTTGGAAGGAGGGATGGAGGGATGGAGGGAGGGATGGAGAGAGGGAGGGATGGAAGGATGGATGGAGGAATGAAGGGATGAAGGGAAGGAGAGAGGGAGGGATGGAGGGAGGGAAGGATGGATGGATGGAAGGATGGATGAAGGGAAGGAGGGATGGAGGGAAGAGCAACTCAGGGAAAAATACCCCAACTGACACAGTCGTGGGGAGAAACCAGCCCTGCCCAGAGCAGCATCTGCATCCCTGCATCCCACAGAGCATCCCCCGTGCTCCCATGAACCCACCCCCCCTAAATCACAGCTGACACCCCAAAGCACCCACACAGGCTGGGGG
>VYZX01017306.1:37765-55447 GCA_013401335.1 Brachypteracias leptosomus | reverse complement strand
CAAGGTAAACCCACCACAGTGACCTAAGTTAAAAATACTCTTGCAGGAAAAATAACCTCAGGTTTCAGAAAGTCAGATCACAAAAAGTTTTAAAGATTGTAATGGTAACATCTTGGTGGGAATGAGTGTCCAAGAATGAAGCTGGGAAAAGATTCATAGCTACTAAGGAAATATTCATAGTATCATGGTGTCCATATGTATGTGTTACTGTAAATGCAAAGATCTTGGCAAGTATTTTGTGTTTTGCCTCTATGAAGCCTAAGCATCTTCTGAATCTCCTCAATTTCAGGTTTAAATTTTTCTTCATGCGTGTTCTTTCTTTTCTCCATACTTGAGCATGGCCTGTTCATTCAGGAAGCTGAGTATGCAAAAAGGAAAAGAAAAAGATTGAAACTTATTCAGTTCAGATCTAAATTATAAGCTTAAATTACATGCCTGTGGTACTTAACGTAAGGCTAGATATCTATCTAGAGTACATGGGCATGCAAGAAAGGATTTATAGCTTTGTCTCTACTTTAGCAAAGTGCCGTTGAAGTAGATTGACCACAGACTAAGTAGACATAAAAATTAGAGCTTGTTTAACTTGTGCTGAATGTGGGAGAACCTCTCTGTAAACAGTAGCTGCTAATAGTAAAGGAAGATGCTTCTAATCCTGATACAGATAAGGTAACACATAGGAATGAGCTCTTGTTTACATTATTTTTGACTTTTGTGAACAAGGTTCTTCTCATTAACTGATGGAGGGGCCACCTAAAAGTAACTGTAGACCTAAAATTCAAGCTGACCTAAATTGTCAGCTTTTTTATCTACTTTCTGGGGAAGGCAAAAAAAATGTTACATTTATAGAAACTCTCAACCGGGAGTCTATCTTAAAAGTATTCCAAGGTAGCTGCTGTTAAATGATACAGGTGGTGCTGGTTAATTCCTTTTTTCCTCTACTTGCCTCTTTGCTTGCTTATAGCCTTTGATAGAGTCTGAGTGATAGGAGGGAATGGACAAAGAAACTGAAGCTCTCATAATACAGTGTACATTTTCTTAAAATTTATTTAACAAAAATTGAGAACACTTCAAGTTATTCCAGAAACAAAGTACCTAATTTACACTTTCCAGAGTGAAACAGCTAGTTTTGTCTCATTTCAAAACATATATAAAAAATGTCAATATTTTGAGAGAGGAAGAAAGAGGAGCTGAAAAGGAGAAAGGACAGAGGTTTCATTGCTCCATAGCAAGGCTTTATGTCAAAAAAATCTCTATTATCAGGCTCCTCTTGGCTAGTCAGAATTGAAGTTGTTAAGGACCTTGTATTTAATCTTGTGGGGACTCAGCTCTTAGGGTTCTGTAGGAATTCACCTCTAAAGTTCGTTGTGTTTATTAACTGATGGCTTTGCATGGATTTATGCTTTTGATACTATTTAGTTGGATATCTTTGTGTTGCCTTGACTTGGAATTCAGGTGAGACTGGTGCAGAGTACTGGCATGCGGTCAATACAGGTGGCCTTATTTAAGTTCTGTAAAGATTGACATTGAGAGCAGTGGGTTGCAAATACTACAGTCTTGACTTATATTCCAGGATTCAGTGTTTGTATTCTAAATGTCAGAAATTGCATAGATGTCTTCAAATGATTAATGTCTCTTATTAACACTGGAAGGCTGACATATATTAGGAAGCAGAGAACACTAGTGGGTTAGAGCCATCTGTGCAGATTCCACTAAGATGGGTGAGGGCAACTCCTGTATCATGTTTGGTTACCTATTGCCATTACTATGCATACCAGCATTTTTTAGCAAGCAGAGCATGATAACACACTGGCTGCCATTGAGATGTTGAACCTCGTTGTGGGAGTCCATCAGATAACTATTTTAATAAGAGTTATCCCCTTCCAGGAATGTTTCATAGAGATGTGCCCTTAATGATGGGTGTTATCTGCCCTGTATCTATTCTAAGTATTGATTCTGACAAAAACTATTTCTGTAGTTCACTCAAGTAATTTCTATTTCCTAAAGAAAAGTTTCTGCATTGTTCATCCTATTCCATGCTGTCTATGCTGCCCTATCATAAATAATCTCAAACTCCCCATGGTAGGTTTAATAAGTATAAAGGCTTCCAAAAACCACTGTGATTATCTAATCTAATCTAATCTTTTTCATAACAGAGCTGTAGGACTTGGAAGTATTCATTCCCATTGAAACCTAGATAGCTACATTTGAACTAGAGGACACTTTTAAAAAAAAATAAAAAAATCCCATATTGAATAAAAGCCCTTCTACAATTCTTAGAAACCTAATCATTAATTACTTTCAGATGTTACCTACTTTCTAGGTTGAAATTGTCTGGTTTCAGCTTCTAGCCATTGAAGCATGTTAACCTACATCTGCTAGACTGAGGTGCTCTGTTCTCTGTGTATCCATGTACAGGTTGTGATCAACTTACCTCTTTGCTTCTCTTTGAGATAAATACACTTAACGCTTGGAGACTTTTGGTCTGTACATATTTTTCATCCTCCAGTCATTCTCTGCTCCTTTGGTAACTCCTTTTCAACATTTTTCTTGATCTGAGGATATAAGACTAGACATGACAGCAATCAAACTTTTGTTAGGTAGGTGTGCTCTTATTTGGTATTCACCTACTTTTACATCTAAAGGGTTATGCTGTTCTATTGGACAGAACATCACATTAAAAGTTCACACACTGCCTATTAGTTGCTGTAACTCTTTAATCTTTTAGAGTCTATAGTCTTTTAGAGACTATAGTAGCATGGAGAAATTTTGCTGTTATCATATCTGATTTTACCTTTGGCCTTGTTGAAATGAACTGAAAGTTGAAAGGAACTGTTCATGCCTCCAGAATACCATCAGCTCCAGGTCCCTGCCTTCCAGGAAACTGATAATGATGTTAAATAGCAGAAAACAAAGAATATATACCGAGAAAGTGTCTCTAAAAATGCGCCTAAAAATAAAGCTACTTAGCAAAAATTTCATGCTATTAGTGACATTTTGAGACATGAATTCCATGTTTATTTTGTAGCATTTTAGTTGCCTAATTGAGACCTCCTGTGCAGAGTCAATCACCTTACTGACCCCTATATATTGCAAAAACATTATAGTCTTTCACACAGTTGCTACATAGACATTTTGCAAATTGTGTGCCTAGGTATTTGATGCTGTATCCAAAAATATATAATGTACTTTCACCTTATACTTCATTCCTGCTAACTTGGAGCAGGGTTTGTTTTGCATGGAAAGAGGTGCCAAAGCAAGGTACCAGAATGTTAAAACATAAAAATAGCAAATTGCAGAGCTGACAAGCAGAAGAGGTTCCAGTGTGATGTTCCACAGGGTTCAGCCACAGAATTAGCCTTACTCCAAGTTAAATGTCAGATTCTTAGATGTTTTTCTCTTGAGCAGCCCAGTCTTGCTCTGATTTATCTTGAAGGTGATCTACAGTCACCTGTGTACTTCAAAGTAGAGCACAGATTGCGTAGCTAGCATCTGCTAGCCCTGTCTACTACATTCGTTTTGCAGATCAAGTGTTCAAAGTAACAACTTCAATTCATAGTAGATTAGATCCAAGCAACAACATTTTCCCCTGGTAAACAGTGATTTATGTCAAAGAAGGATCCTACTAGGGCAATTTTCCATGCGTTTCTTCCTCATTTTGTGTTCTCAGTTGTTACTCACTGAGAGAGGAAAAATGCAGTATGAACTGGTACTGGAAAGATGCTCCAAATATAATGTTCGAGTTGAATGGGGATCATCTGACAAGGGAGATGATATTGACCATTTTATGCTTCTTGTGGGAAGCTGGTATTTACTTCACACAGAATATTTTCCTTGACCTCTGATGGCTGCTGGACAGAGAAGAAAGAAGCATTCAAAATATGGTTATGATTATAAAAGTTTTAAGTCTGAGATTTCCCTGGCTTTGCTGCTGACTTCTAAGTGGCACAACTAATAATAACCTCTTAATGGATTCAGTGCAATTAAGGAATTCCACCCATACAATAATTGCTGGAATTGTATTCATATGAATGTAAAGCTTGGTCTGTTTTCAATAAATGGAGCTTTGATCTGTATATACGTAGGTGAATCTGATTATAGAACAGGATTCCAAATAAAATCAGTGTTAATATCAAATTAATATAAAAAAGAATTATTTCAAAATGGGTGTGAGTTGAAGGCAGGAAGTGATTTGTCTTTGACAGACTCACGGTCATCATTGGAGTCACACCATTGTTGGAATACCCCAGCTCTCATGATGTGTTGTGTGTCTAAGCCCTAAATACTGTTACTCAGTTTGTGTTCCAGTATCCACCTCCTATACTGAGTGCACTGGCACACCTCTAAGGAATAAGAAAATCTGAGAACTTAAAGCCAGTATAATAACATTATTATAGCTTCAGTCCACATGTTTGATATGAGAGAAGGCTAAGAAGTGATTCAGGACAGAAAAGACAAATGGAGGGAATGAAAAAAAGAAAGGTACTTGCTGTGGCCTTAAGCCTGCATAAAACTTTGCTTGTTTTTCTGACCATAAGAAATTCATGCTGGGTAATCGTGGCTAGATAATTCTATTTCTGCTGATGCAGTCCATCCCTAACTTCACCACTAAGTTATTTAAAGCCACATTGTGCATGACAAATCAAAGTGAAAGCAGAAGGAAGAGAGGGAAAAAAACCCCTAAACCAAGAGAAGGAATTGGACACTTACTGGAAAACATCCCTTTCCTGATGCTTTCTAAGCACTGATTTTGTAGAAATAGCAGCTAGAATAGCTGTTTATCACTGCACTGTATCCAGAGAGAAATAAGAGGTTTTATGACTTCAGAAAAATAAAAACATCTGTTCTGTCAGGTAATGGAAAGGCATGTAATTGAGTATATCATCAAAATGCATACAAAAGTGTTAAAAAGATGTGTTTTTCTCCACTCTGTTTCATTCTAACTGCTTCTTCTGTCATCTGTGCAAACTCTTCTAAAAGAAAAGAGAGTCTATCTATATTGCAGAGTTTGCCTGGGTCTGTCCATGTACCTTCATGCTTGTAAAGACCTTATGTGGGGTGCTGCATCCCTGTTGTAGTTAGCTTCTGCACTATTATTTCTGAGGATACTGATTTGTTCAGAAGTCTGAGAGAAAATTTTCCTGTCTTTTGTGTGCAAATATTCATGACCTGCTAAAGACACTTTGCTTCTGATCATTCTCTCCAATATCAACTGGTCAGTTTCTGGACCAGCACAGGTGGTGAGTAAGATGCTCACAAAGGCCATAGGAGATGGTAGGGAGGATATTTTATCAATGGGTTTTGAAGTCAGAATAGGACATCAGGAAGGAGACTAGGCATGGTAGACTGAGAGTGAAAATTGTTTTATGGTGCCAGTTACAGTGGGCATGGTANGTTCTGGGCCCCTCAGTTCAAGAAGGACAGGGAACTGCTTGTGAGAGTCCAGCGCAGAGCCACTAAAATGATTAAGGGAGTGGAACATCCCCCTTATGAGGAAAGGCTGAGGGAGCTGGGCCTCTTTAGCTTGGAGAAAAGGAGACTGAGGGGTGACCTTATTAATGTTTATAAATATGTAAAGGGTGAGTGTCAGGAGGATGGAGCCAGGCTCTTCTCAGTGACATCCAATGATAGGTCAACGGGCAACAGGTATAACTGGAACATAGGAGGTTCTACCTAAATATGAGAAAAACCTTCTTTACAGTGAGGATGACAGAGCACTGGAACAGACTGCCCAGGGAGATTGTGGAGTCTCCTTATCTGGAGGTGTTTCAGATCCACCTGAATGTGTTCCTGTGTGACTTAATCTAGGTAATCCTGCTCTGGTGGGGGGATTGGACTAGATGATCTTTTGAGGTCCCTTCCAGTTCCTAACATTCTGTGATTCTGTGTGATTCTGTGGTGTACATTTTGATGTTACATATTTAATTCTAGGATGACCACGATGTGTCTGGTGGAAACAGATCTGTGATGTGTGCTCAAATCCTGTAGCTACACAATATTCAAATAAGGGAGGTCATCTAAGTCCAAATGTATGTTGACATAACCTCACTCCAGAGTTCCTGATAAAAGAAACTGAAATCTTGCAGGGTGGTGATAGCCCGCATTTTTGACAGCCTGAAAGATGGCACTGCCCTCATGACTACATGGATGTAGGTACTGCAATGCTATCAACAGCATGACTTCACAAGCATCTGTGAGAATATTTCTTTCCAGTTATAGCATTAAAGCACAGAGGATTTTCTGCCTCTGTACAAGTCATTATGAGATGTCCTTGTCATCCCATGGCTAGTCCTCAGTATGTAAGGAAATTGAGAAGTGTCTTGTGTTGATGTTTTCCTGCTTTCCAGGTGTGCCTGAGGGAATGTAATGCTGTGAGCTGTTTCATTGTATGCATTCGTTAGTTTTACTGTTTCTTCTTTAGGAACTATTTGTGGCCAAAAGGACTCTTTCTGGAGGAAGAAAGAGTAGAATATTTGTTGTCATTTAAAAAAAATAATAGTATGCTCTATAGGATACTTTTTTGCTCTTTTTATCATACCTTATTATATTTCTTTTATATTTAATTTCTAAGCATTGACCTTTTCTTAGTTGCTCCTAGTGAGACTACTGGACTGCATGCACTTCAGGAGGAATTTCCAATTTCATTAGGTAAACAACAGCTTGACTGAAGGGATGGAGGGAACGTGCTAAAACCGTGAGCCTGTTAGTAGCATTATTTTAGAGGCTGGAATAACATCATGGACAAATCCTCTGCAACTAAACCTCAGCAGAAAAAGGGTCAAACTTTGTAGTGTAGGGAGGAGTGTTATCTACCCACGGGGAACAGGTTCAAATTGATGGCTGAATACATAGCTTGATGAGGAATGGAGAAAAGTAAAGCTCCGGGTGGGCTGTTTAGAGTTTATTCTCGTTGGTTGCCTTGAATTTGTTTATTTTCCAGTGTTCTCCCCCAGTGTATCTTATGGAAATGATGTAGTGGTGTTGGCTGCTTACCAAGCTGCTGTTTCAGTTGTTGGTTGGATTTTGCTATAGTATTCTCTCTGAACCTGTTGTTCCCTAATCAGACTGTCAGAATATGGCCTTAAGACTACTTGTCCAGATGCAATATCTGTTTCAGCAGGGTGATCTGTTTCAGGGGTTAAGTGCCCTTCCTCTATCCATTTTTAAAAAAATGTACTTTAACTGTCTGTACCTTCTGTCTGTTGTGCAACTAACCCTGCTAAAGGGCCTGCCGTGCACAATTAGCTCCGAGTAGAAGGCTGGGGCCAGCAAGCATTTGAACTCATTATTGAAGAGGGATGGAGACGAAGCATGCCAGGGCTTACTGTTGTACAATCATCCTTAGGACTTTAGAATGCTCTTTTCTCTGTGTGGCTGTCCATTTAAACCTCACCTCTGCCAGGATTTTCAATATACTTTCATGCTTCTGCTGCTGAAGAGTGCATTTCCCACATTTGTGTTTGCTGAACTGGCGTGACAACGTGGCTGTGATCCTTTGACCAGGTAATGGTGCACTGAGCCAGATCTTTATATACGGTGAGGTGAGGACCATCGAAACTGATCTGGCTCAATGGAATGGTTAACCCGCTGTCTATGAACCCATGTGTGGCCTCCAGGGCATTGGAGCTCAGAGAATAAGTGCTACAAACAGAAAATAGAAACTTGGGCAATTGTGAAATGACACTGGAGGGGAAAGTGAATTTAATGTTTTGGTCCCAGCTATACTTCAAATGTAAAAGAAATGGTTTAAGACCTGAATTTATTTATCTTTATTTTAGAAAATTAAGATAATTATATCCTTCTAAAAGTTAGATCCTTCCAAAGTTAGATCAAATTCAGTAGGAGTATATATTTTGTATTTTGTTTTGGAGGGAGAGATCAGGGAGGTCATGTGGATCAATACGATCAAAGTGAATAAGTAATCCATTTAGCATACCAACTGTAGGGTCTCTGGACACAAACTGCTTGTAATTCAGCAGCTACAATGTGTTGGTTTGTCTTAGAATACGTTTAGACACAGCATTGCAGATTCTGCAGATACAGAGGCCCTGGCACTGTGCATATGCAAGATGCAAGGGATCAGGGCTGAACCCTTTCTTTTCCTGAAAAGGAATTAAAATGTATAGTCTTGAACCAAGTATTTCACTGATCCAATAGACTCCCTCCCATTTTAGGCAATGTTGTCTTGGAAATAAATGCCTGATAGTGCAAATCACATAGGATTCATTAGGGGCAGAGGGCCATGAAGGGGGTCAGGTAAGATCATAAATTGTTGCTTGAGAATTTAGTAACACTGGTAAGAATATGAAAATACATTCTGAATGTTGGAAACAGCTGCTGCAGCTGTTACCAATGTTAAAACTTTGTTGGCGTCTAGTGCACAATGAATTAATTTCAGAATATGATTTTTGTGACACTCAGAGTACTTTAGTTTAGATGGCCTTTAAAAGAATTTAAAAGTAAAGTAAAAATAAAGAATGACTAAATAAATGTGGAGAGTAACACATTAGAGTCTATTAAATGGCAGTAAGACATGAACAAGATTTGTTAATATGTGCTATTGCAGCTGTATCTGAATAGTCTCTGACACTGAAGACTTGTGCCCTTCCTAGTATAGGTCTAGTGCTTTATATCGAAACCATTTGTGGCCAGGAGTAGTAATACTAGCTATAAATCTCCTGCTATTTGGGCTAAAGCAAGTCTTGTCTAACTCTTTGTATTTGTGGACTGATCTATGTCTTCTTGAACACCCTCTTTAATGAGTTGTTTTCTTTTCTGCATCTTTCCTATTCTTTCCTATTTCTCCCTTCTTGCTTTGAAGTACTATTGAATTCCTGTAGGAGCTCTTAGATGACAGACCACGTAATCCTCCAAACATAGGGATTGTTATTGATACAGGCGATTGACTAGTAAATCTTTTTGTAATTTTCTTATTTACTTTACCTGGTACCTGTCTAAATGATCTGTTGTTCTCAGGATCTATTTGTATGGTGCAAATGAATACTCATAAATAAAGGTCCTTGCTTACGTTCAAAACTATCAGTCCTTGTAATGTCAGATGGTTGTATATGTGTTAAGTCTCACTTTTAGAACTCTCGTTATTGCGCATGAGGTTGAGAACTTCAACCTTTTATAACCATATATGTGGCTTTTATGCTGCAAAAGAAAGCCTGAGGATGGCTCAGAGGCATCTCAGGAAACTATTTCACTCTTCCTACCACTTTTTTTAATTAAAAAAAATATTCTCATGATATCTTAAACCAGTCTTTTGTGATTTAGGGAGGGAAGGAGTTTTTAAGCCATGGGTCTGAATCTTTGGGGCCAGATAAAGAGGCCTTTTCAGGCATACTTCTCCCTCTGAACTGTGTATCTGTAATAAGCTATTAACATTCCTCTATGAGTTTAAAGGAGGAAGCTTTGTTCTCTGTTTTCAAGTAAGTCACATAGATCTTTCAGGAATAGCATCTTTCTCCCTTGTGTCAAAGTCTCTGTGGGATGAAAGTGAAGCCTATCTGAAGAAGAGTTATTACTGAAGCATATTATAAGGGAGTCAGAACAAAAGGCAACTTGTTCATTTCCTGTTATTAGTTAGGCCTACATTAAAATCCTTTCTGATTTCTTAGTGCCAAGAGTTTAGACTCACAGTCATGCGCATATGTGTCTATAGTGTATGTCTCTCTGTCCCACCATGCTCACAAAACATGCTATTAGCTTTTTCTCCTTAATTAAGAAATGCAACCAAAGAAACCTGAAATTTGAATTGGAAAATGAATGTGGGGCCTCTTTCGTCCATCGCTGTCTCATAAGCAGAAAAAAAAAGAAAAGAATCATGCCCTCTGACAAAATGTCTTTAAAGTAGGGCAGATAGAGTTGATGTTTCTATTGTTTTCGTTTGCTCCTGTCACCTGTCTTCCTGGGACTCCATCAGTTTCTTAAAAAGCAAGCTGTTCTACCTGTCAGCTTTCATCAGAAAACACAAACACATAAGAAACTGAGCTCAAAAAAAATGCTTGCCTGTGATTTGTATTTTCACACTAGACTTGAGCTATACCTTATTACTTTCTATACATGCTGTTTTCCCATTCAGCCTGGGATTTAAAAACACATATATATTTATTTCAGGTTTGAGTGTCACTTCATACCCTGCAGTGCTGTAAATATGAAACTAAAGTAAGAGAAACTCAGATTCTGCACAAAAGTAATGACAGCTGAGCCTCCAAAGTCCTGATTTCTGTGTTTAATATGAACCCCTGCCACCTTGGTCTCCCAGAGGGACGGAAGCAGTTTTAAAAGTATGAGTTTGCCTACTTCTAAGTATGGAAGTGTTTCCTTACTTTGCTATAATTATGTCAGTGCTTCCACTGCCAATTCTATTTTCATGGATATAACGTTTGACTCTAGATATGATTCTGGCTGAATCTTTTAATTTAATGTTGATCTATACCCCACCCTGCACAAGCTGAAGTTATTATGCAGGAGCTGAGAAAGAAGCAGAGGAAGCAGCACTTAATATTGTATGCAATCAATGGCTGCTCCTATGATTAGGAGTAGAACTCCAAAATCCATTTGCACAACGACAGCTTCTTCTCTGTAGCTGTTTGTGTGCCTCGTGGTGGCACACATGCTTAACCTTTGGAAAGCAGAGGCACAGTGTGGCTCACTGCAAAGAATCTGTCCCCACAATTGCAGGATATAATTTGTGCATCACAGAAGATCATTTTAATCCTTCTTCATGCAAAGTAAGATGTTTATCATTCACCTGAATTTACTGCAACCTTTCCTAGTATTTTTAACTGCACTAAATTCTATGCCATTTCCTAAGGACTTTCTGACCCTCATTATTTCTGTGCAGCCCTCTTTGTGGTTCTCACCCCTCTGCGTGCCAGCCTGTGTTGGCCCGGATGAAACTGGACATGAGGGAAAGTTCAGAAAGTAGTGTTGGTGTTTCTCTGTGTAAGGAACCTGAATCTGGTTCTGCAGCTCTTGAATTTCCCTGTGCCTCAGCAGGCACGAGTTAGTCCAGGATACTGAGTATTTACTTGGTGTTTCCTGAATGTGACAGCAGAAGCCCTGCTGAGATGGAAATTCAGTGTGTGTCTGATGCAGTGTAATAAATCACCTGTGGTGGCTATAGCCCACTTAATAGTAATAATTTAAAAAAAACCCAACCAAAACCTTTAACCTGTATTCTCATTGTGGTATGCACTTCTTACTCTCTACACAGTTGTTACCCTGAATTTTGGCCAAGCCTCAACTGCTAAAGAAATACAATATTAAATAATAAATACAAATGGACTGATTAGTCCACGAAATTGTGATCAAGATAGGAAATGGATGGGTGTCATAGAGCTTATGTGCCTCCTGCACTACTAAATGGGAAGGTTTCCAACCTCAGAGAGTATTATAGAGGACAGGGAGCTAAGTGATCACAGCTTACAGCTCCTCTCTCTATGCCAAAGGGCAGCATCTTGGGTGTTTTATGGGAAAGGTATATATATATATCTCTATATATATCTATATATCGTGGGGAAGATGAACAGGGTGTTTTGCCAGGATGTGTTTTCCCGACATTTTAAGAGAGAAGGGGAAAAAGCAGGGATGCTTTGTAGGAGGGAAAAAAAGGCAACTCTAATAGAGATAAATGGTACCTATCCCTGAGATAATGAACAAAATAGCAATTTAGGTCTAAAGTAAATGCAGAGAAGGAACAGGTGCTCTAGATTCAAATTGATATTCCTATTGATCAAATTGATACTCCAGTAAGCCAAGGAGTTGGGAAAAAAGACTAAAAAGCAAGGATGTGTTTTCAGGGTAAAAAGGAAGAAGACAAAGAGAACTTCTTTGTTCTACTGGAAGCTTCAGAGGTTTTTTGAAACTGCAAAAATGATATATTTGCTTGATCATTCAGATGAGGTGTCAGTCCTCACATGGATTTCTTAATTTAAATATTAAAAAACCCCACTTCTTTCAAGCTAAATCACAACTCTTATGAACTTTTCTACACAAAATGCCCTGTTTAGAAGTCCATGATTGTGATAACTTCTGATACTTTGCTTACAAATAACACCAAACAGATTGAATGTTAGTTTTTAATAGCTGTGGTTTTATTTTTTAATTCAACTTTATTTTAAAAGAATATTTAAGTAGTTACTCCCTTTCCTCTAAGATAAGTCAGGTAACTTTCTAATATAATATAAATTTCTAATATAATATAAAATAAGGCCATTATAGCATAATCTAGGGTTATAATGTATATCTCTAAGTATTTACACTAATGAAATTAGAACTAATCAGAAATTAGTAAAGCTGTTATCATTGTGTTTATAAAGAATTACCATTAATCAACACTATGAGCCTGGAAAGCAGTGTAAATTCACGGTATCTACAATGTTAACCATGTTATATATTTTTAAAAAAACAAACCCTGCACACTTGGCATTTGTTTATAATTCTGAATGGATACATTATTTATGTTCAAGTGGTTGGTAAAAAAACCCAAACAACAATAGTAAAATTGAGGTGATGTAGACTTTCATACCCAAATTAGATTTTTTTCTTAAAAAAATGTTTGCTGTCATAAGCTGTATATAAAATATCTCTAAATATCTGCAAAATAAATTCAGCAGCTGCATGTATTTAAATGACAAATTTAGTAACAATATTCACAATAAGGCTGAACAGCAAACAGTTCAGGAGCTCGGTGAATGTGAGTTGTTTTATGTTATTTTTCTATATGTAAATACAGTAATCTTCACTGAAACTTTATTCAAGACCTACATATCCACCAGTATAGCATGCAGTAGATAATGATTAGCAGAGGAATTTTGACAAGGGAAGCATTTCTTGTACTCTCTCTGAAAATGTACAATAATTTCATTCCATTACAGTTTTGACAGAAAAGACACAAAACTTTTGTAAATCCTTTGTATTAAATAGTATAGGAGTCATATTAACTGGAAATTGTTAAATATTTATTCAAGAAAAGATGGTTTCCTGTTCATGGGGTATACCTTAATATGACAGCCTGTCAGAGAGTTACTGTAATGGTGACTGCAATAAGATTGTGTAGATTTTGATTAACATTGTTATTGTCTCAAGAAAAGAGGGAAGAGGGCACTGGTCACATAGTTTAACATGGCAGGCTATTATTAGCACTAATTGCACTAAAAAAGAATAAAGGCGAGAAATGTTAATGGCTTGGGAGATTGTTTTAGAAATATTTTGATTTTAGACCTTATTAAGTTTTGTGAACTTCAGCTGTGTGGTGTTGTTCCATTGATTCAAGTAGTGAACCAAAAACTTTCTTTACCTAAGAACTCAGGGGCCTGAACCAGTTAGATTTTTGATGTAATCTAGTATATTTGCTGAAACTTCTGACAAAGTTCTACTTCCCTGAATGTGTAGGGGGGGAAAAAAAGCAGCTGTTGTTTTGTTATTTTAGAATTCCAGTCACTCTGTGCAGAAGATGATGTTTCCTGAGTTTTTTTAAAGTGTTGCCACAATTCCCTTTATCACCTTTGCTTAAGCAGGAAACTTTAGTCTTACTGTAACCTTAATTTTTTTGGCCACTTGCATTAGGCTACTAAAGACCATTATTTGCTAAAAAATTTTGGCTTTTGTTGCTTCTTTCAAGGAATTCTCAGAACATCTCTTTGTTATAATGAAACGTTTGATTTGGCCTAGGCTTCAGTTAGCACTGCTAAGCTTAACAATGCACTTGCATTGGCATGCAAAACGTTTTCCATTAAATTAGATTTTCATATGCTTGTACCAATTATTTTTGTTGCACCTGTTGGCTGCTGAAAGATATGAGGAAAGAGGGCTCAGATTTATAGAATCATAGAATGATTTGGGGTGAAAGGGACCTTAAAGGTCATCTGGTTCCAACGCCCCTGCCATGGACAGGGACACCGCCTACGAGACCAGGTTGCTCCAAGTCCCATCCAACCTGGTCTTGAACACATCCTGTGACGGAGCATCCACAACATCCCTGGGCAACCTGTTCCACTGTCTCACCACCCTCACAGTGAAGAAATCAGCTTTTCAGATAATTAGAACCTGCTTAGAAAGGATAGACTTCTGCAGAGATGTGAGGGAACAAAGCTATGTTTGAGTGTTCAAACTGAAAAATCAAGGCAACAATTGGTACAGAAGAAATAATTATTTGAGGTGACTTTTCTGTTCTGGATTAAGACATTGAAAAACCTGTATCCTCAAGTGAAGAGCGTGGAAATAAAAAAGTAAAGAATAGAAGACAAACAGATTGTCATCAGTAGGTTGTCAAACAAGAATCTAGAAAGTGATGCATATGCTTTTACATGAATGCTCTCATTCTGAGAAATACGATGGGAGAACTGGGATGTTTGTTCCAAAATGAAAAATCAGTAAGCTGTCTGAAGCATGGTGGAAACTTAGTGAAAAGCAAATAATTGATGGCACATTGCAATAACAGGATAAAACACACACAAGAAAAATGGAATAAGCTGCAATATTAATGAGACATTTGGCAGAGAGAACCTACAGTCTAACCAAACTGACTGGCTATCTCAAAGATGACATAAAATCTATAAAGAATGGAATTTGAGCTCTGAAATTAGCTACTTATTTACCTTCTGGTTAGAAAGCTGATGCTGGCTGTGATATGTTGACAAAGTTCAGACAGGCATTAAGGGACAATAACAGTAAACTTCAGTTACTACCAGATATTCCTTAAAGAATTCATTAAAATGATTGATGACAAAGCATAGACGGACCTCAGTAAAGGGTTCTGGTGGATTCTACAAAAGGTTTGCAGACTATTCAAGACACACATGCCAGAGCCATCTTCTAAAGCACCCTGTGAACCACACCATGAACACGACCATGTCCACAGTGCTCCATGAAGAGTTTCCACTTTACCTCACTAGACTGCAGAGGAAACTGCTCTGAGCACAGGGTAGCTTTCTGGGGTACCTTGTCAGGGTATCTTGCCCTCTCCCCTTGAGACACAGGCAAGAAAATGGAAGGGAATGAGTATGAGGAGATTCTTGTGGTTTGGTTTAGAGGTAGGCTGACTGGTGCCTGTTCACTCTGTGTGTAGTGTGGTAGAGGAGGTCTGCAGGGTAGAGGCTGCCTCAGGATGTTGTCAGGGACCCATCTCCTGGAAACAGAGCAAAGTAGGTCTCTGATCTGGTCTGCTCTGACTGCTTTTGTCTTCTCAGATACTCTGGTGAACATTTCTCCTGAGGATTGGCTCCAGCTGTCATAACATTCTTCATGTCTTGGTAGTGATACCACTTGTCCATGAGCAGGTAGGAGAGGCAGTCTGGAGTCCTCATGGTCTGATAAGATGAGAGTGCAGGTCCGTCTTTGTACAGCTGATACTTGCAGAAGGAATGTCATAACCTGAGGATATTTTAGGCCTCAAGGTACCTGCACGTGGCAGGTTAGTATAAGCACATAGCCCTGAGATACCATATGGCTTGATAGTTATATGGATTGGTGATACATGTGATCAAAGTGTGACCGAGCAGTACAGTCAAAGAAAGACCATAAAATGTGTCTGATGCTACCATTGTTTGTGGAGAAAGAATAATTGGAAGTAATTGCACTATAAGATAAAGAAGTATAAGAGAATAGGCATTTATTTTGAAATCAGGATGATAGACGGGACATATATATAAAACATGTACCCACTCAATCAAAGAGCTGATTACATTTTTTTTTTCTATTATAATAACAGGAGTTATATTATGTAAACAGCACTCGATCATGATACAACTAATCCAGAGATGTATGACAGAAATAAAATTTCTTGGTCAATTCATTGAGATGAAAAATCTTAACAGCCAGAGAAAATCCAGAGGCTAGATTATGAATTATGAATCTGACAATGAATGGAAGTATTTCCAATATTAAAAAATATCCAAAACCAGCAATTACTTTTGTTTTTGTATTTATCTTTATTCCTCTTTCCCTGTGCTGGCTGAATGTTGCAGCATTGAGCACTTGAGGATAAAATGAAATCTTTATGCACACTGAAGTGATTTCATTCTTTTTTATTTTGAACTTGAGATAAAAGCAATGAATTAACAAAGGGGAAAGCAAATGGAATTATAAAATGCTTGAGTTTTTATAACGATAGGTTATATCGATTACATAGATAAAGACTTTTTTTTAAAAGATGTAAAAACTTTAAAAAGGTGATGGTTTCTTTCAAAATAAAAAACAGGTTGTAGCTGAAATCTATGGGGAATCTAGCTGGGAAGTCTTTGTTCTTTAGTACTAATGATATGAATTGAGGATTGTAATAAAAATCTTAAGTAAAAGGGAGATAGGGTTCTTTTCTGTGGATGTAAAATATATTGTTCTGATTTCGCTTTGTAAGTGCAATGAGAATACTACCTTTTGGGATTTATTAGTTTGAGGAGGTAGACAGGATTCCAGGTAGATCTTGGAAAAGAAAATCTTTCCTATTATGCATGAACCTTCATGTGGTTTGTGACAACAATATAATGACTCAGATCCATTTAAGGATTTGCAGCGTAGTGTTTATTTTCTGAATTTACTCTCTTCAGTCTTGAGGTCTTCATGTTTCCAGAAATAGTTATAAGGAGGCCAAAGTACTGTTCCGTCATCTACTATGCCCTCATCATAGCTTCCTTGGCCTGAAATGCTTTAAAAGTGTCTGGTTAAGACTGGCAAGTCCAGAACAGGGCAGGGGAGCTTGTAAAAACAAATGAAAGAAATGCCTAGGCATATGATGTTGCTTTATTGTTTCTAAGGGAAAACATTTATTTAAAAGTTGAAAGACATGTCATCTCAGAGTATTAATGTTAGCAGGACTCTCAGAAGTTATCTTGTTAGTTTAACAACAAGTTAAACTTGTTTAAACTAACTTGTTGTTAGTTTAAAAACACGTTTCAGAAGGAAACCTGAGTACACCTGCCAGCACATGCATTTTATCAGCTTTGAGCTCAAGCCTCAACCCTGTTTGGAATCAGTGTAGACATTTCTTTTGTCCATTTTGTGTTTGAGTTCCATTTGTGTAGGCACACTTGGAGCATGTTTACTGCAGTGGCCATGAAAAAGTGCATCAAAGGATGTGATTTTTTTCATCCCTGCCTTTTTATCAAGAAGCATTCTTCTTCCCCATCCAGTACTATGCCAATTAGAGCAAATAGGCTTCTGGTCGAAGATGGGAGAAACTTGACTTTGCTTCCATTTTGTGTCTAAAGAAACCCAACACAGTGAACTCAACAGAAAACCATATTTTAGTATGAGGAAATCTCCTGATTTTACTTTTGGAGACACATTCCTTATAAAAAATATAAAAAATATTCATTGGGCCAAAACTTGAGAGCAATCAAACAAGCAAATCAAGTTATGGCTTAGAATTGCTGGCTTTGGCTGCAATTAATATTTGATGTAAGATGCCAAGAACAACAGACCAGAACCATTGTATTGTTCTTCCTTTATCCCTAGGCTATACAGAGCAGTGAGCCTGACTGCTAGGCAACTGAATAAAATCACGTCTGGTTGAACTCTTTAGATTGGATGCATAGCTCCAGGAGCCTTATCTATTGCTGTCTTTCTCCTTCTATAGTCTGATCCAGGCAGAAGTTCATCTTTGGCAATCCATCTTGGTTGCTGGGGGATGCTCCCTGCCTTTTGAGCTTTCCCTTTTTTTCACACAGATTCCCCATA
>VYZX01017306.1:23002-37699 GCA_013401335.1 Brachypteracias leptosomus | reverse complement strand
GCAGTGATTTTAGGCTTCTCCGTTACATCCATTTTCCATGGGATTTCCAGGATAACATAATGGATTTTTTTCTGAGTTATTGATAAAAAAGGTTCAAAAGTACTTGCCTCATGTTTAGGTGAGTACATTAAGGAATATGCACAAGCTTTGAAAGGCTACTAATTACCATTTTTCTTCAAACAGAGCTTTAATCATTTACCTAGATCTCTGCTATTAAAAATGGCATGCCAGGTTCTCAGCTAGTGAAAAGCAGTAATACAGATTTAACACAGATAAAAATTTGGCAGACTGCATAAATAAGTTTTTTTCAAAGACAGTCTGACTGTAGTCAGATTATGTTTTGTACTGTAAGAAAATTCATAATAAAGATACAAGATGACAAGGCAGATGTTCAGCATTTTTCAATGAGTCATTTGTCTAAATTGACCTTTCTTGTGGAAATATCTACAATTATTAGTCGATTCAGCTATCAAAGTCATATCAGGAAAGAAAAACTTGGCCTGTCAATCAACATGATTTTACTGTAGCAAAGACTTCAGACTGTAAGAGTCCTGACTGTCACATTGTGGTTGGAAATGCAACTCTCCTGGTTCAATGCCATAGTAACATAAGTGAAGGATTTATTTCCTGCATACTTCAAGACACTCAAGTCCTGAAACCCCTACCCCCCAAAAAACCACCAACTATTGTTTCTCTTCCCTGGAAAGGAAGTCTTTATGGGGAAGTCCCTACAGGGGACCATGAGGTAATGCTCAATGACAGTATTTGCACAGCACCATGAAGCAAGGTACTGTGGTTGATCAGAGGACACCACTGGTGCTGGAGTAGCCTACTCTCTTCTACATTCAAGTCACAGTTTGGGACCCCTATTCTTAATGTCTTGCTTGCCTAGAGACTATTTTTTATGACCTGATTTCATACAGTGCAAACAAGCAAGGGAAAGTGCTAATCATTGTACCTGTGTGTACACACATATATATTATATATATATAAATTGATCCAAAATCAGAAGAGTGGGAATGACTGTGAGTGGCAAAAATGGAGACAGAGGGAATGGGAATAAAAAGGGGAAATTCATTAAGAGAAGTTTATATGTATGACATCTAACAACTACAGTGAAAATGAGGATGGCTTTTGTTAAATGTTTATGTTTGTTTCAGGGACCAGTGATGACAGCAATTAGAAACAAAGAAAAACCTAGGGGGTTTTAAGGTAAGATGAAATAAAGTAACAACTGTTATAAATGGTAACATTCATTAGGAAAAAAACCTAAAGATACCAGGGAAAAATCAATAGCTGATATTGCTAAGGATAATATGAATCAGGTTTTAGAATATATTAGATATAAAATGAATCTTAGGCTTGATATGAGCAATGTAAGAGGTGAAAATGGTAAAAATGTTAGCAGTGATGTAGAAAATGCAGAAGTGCTGACTAAATAGTCCTTTTTTTACTTGGAGAAATAAGGATAATACACTCATCCCCTAGTAACTGGAAAGAATAAAACAAACTGCAACCTGACCTTTTAAAATCTACAGGTCCAGATAACTCCCAGTCAAGAGTCCTGAAATAGTGTGGCAAGTACATCTGTGGTCTACTGGTGATAATTAATAATATAAATGGAATACTAGCTATAGTGTAGGATGCCAAAAAAATGAGAATACTGTGCTACTGTTCAAAGAAGGGAAGTGGAAAAACTGTACTGTTAGTCCCATAGTATTAACAGGCAACATAAAAAAAAGTGATATAGGATTTGATTTTTAAATTTAAGAATGAAAGAATGCTTATGTCATCAGTAAGAAGGGATATGATTTTATGGAAATCAGGACCTATCAAACACATCTGATTCTATATATATGCTTTGTTGATGAAATTAGCTATAGATACTCTGAGGTTTCTGTTGTAAATTTGACATTGGTGATTAACTGTTTAAGAATTAGATGATATAAATTCAATGAAAAACTTGAAGATTGAGACCGTGGTGACATAACCTAGCACAGTGAAATCAGTGGAGACTGTATTCCATTGGTGAGTTTGTAGTGTGCTTTAATGATACAAAATAGCTTCAGGGATAATGTGGAGGAAAATACTAAGTCATTTTTGTTAAAATTTGAAGACAAAAAGATACTTGGCAATACTGCCAAGAGCAGTACTGAGCTGGTTACATGCAGATGCAAAGCTGTATCCATAGGAAAAAAGAAAAAAAAGGAAGGAAGCCGCTGTCCGTGGAATGATGAAGTACTAAATAGCAACTCTGAAAGGATTTTGGCAGGGTAATATACAAGCATTTTAATATGAGCTCCCTGTGTGGTGTCATGACTCGAAAGTTTAGAAGGGAATAGGAACCAGGGGAAATGTTATGATTATATATGGGACTGAAGAATACCCTATCCTGTTATGTTGTCACTTTTAAAAGAATGTTGAAAAATTGGAAAAATAGGTGGAAAAGCTAAATAATAAATCAAGGGCTACAAAAGATGCCTTAAAGAGCGTAATGAAGTTGAAAAGAAGCTGCAAGGATTTGTTTACAGGGGGAGAAAAGATATCAAAAGCTGCAAGATAAAGCAAAGAAACATGTAGCAAATACAAGGCTGAAAGATTAACAAGAATAAAAATTAAAAATAAGGAAAATATTTTTGATAGTGATAACAGTTCACTCCTGAAATGAGATTGATGGGTTATATATTTTGGTGTGCCAGCAGAACAAGATGTGGTATATCTTTCCTGAAAAAATATCTCACCCAAACAAGAGTCAGACTGAATGCTGATTTAAATAAATGGATTGAATGGCCTCCAACTCTAAGAAGTCAGAGCACAGGTTTATTTCAGTTTCCAACTGTGGAATGTGCCAATAGATTACTTGTTTTTATAAGGATTTTTGAATGCCATAGGCAATTTTCCAACATCACTCTTGTGGCAAAAATCACCCTTAACTTCAAAATATTGAACCTCAACTTCAAAACATTTGCATAATACTCGAGCAACAGAAAAGTACTGCAAAAACTATTCCAAAGAGTATTCAAAAAAGTAATGGAATAAAAATCAGGGAAAATGCACTAAAAACTCTGTAAAAGATCACAGTTATCTGAGGTATGAAAAAGAAAGCACAATATACTGGGAGAATAAAATCATAGAGTGTGTTAGGCCCCAAGCCTACTTTATCATTAAGAACATCCCTGCGAAAAAACTAATGTGCTCTGTAATGGCCATAACTGTATTAAGAGCTACAAGGAGAACTAAAAATATCTCTTATATTTGAATTAATGTGTAGCATGGGAGATGTCACCTTGAAAGTCAGAAGAAAACAGCTATTTACTTTCTAGAAGAGCAGGAAATAAGTCTTTGCTGCAACTGTGCAAAGTGGGCATTTCCCAGTTAAGCCCAATGTAGTTAAGGGTATAAGGGCTTTGAATAGTTTTGCTGTCAACAATTCCTAATGGTCTTGTTCACTTTATTTTTAATGGTTTGCCAAACTGCATATCTATTCTCAAGTGGTAAGTGTTTGTAACTAACAATGGTTATAGTACAGGGTCGAACTCAAGAGCGGCAGTGGAAAAGCAACACAATACTATATATTGCAATCTCTTCCTGCCCTACAGTATATACCAACAGCCCTCAGAAGGGGTTTTCTCCCTTCATATGTATGTATTCATGTCTCTTAGAAAATCACTGTTAGGTACCAGTTGTGCATAACTAGGACTCAAATGGGGAAATGCCATTGCTAACAATACAGCACTGAAAATGGTTAGAAAGGAAAAGATGCCCCAGAAGACTCCCCCTGGGAGTTTCTTCCTCTTCTGAGAGTTCACAGAAATATCTAAGTACTCAGGAAAGTAGAAAAAAAAATCACTTATATAATTGCCAACTCGTTTTGATCTGTGCTAAATACTTTCCTTTTTTACAGTCTCAGTATTTTGTATTTGTCTATTTTCTGGTATTTTAGAATAAGACGACTTCCTCCTCATTCAGTTTCTGAAGTGATGGGTAATGAGTCTGACAGTGGCACTGAAGCTAAAATACATTTGCAGTGTATATAAATTTGGCTAGCTGTGCTTGAATTAAGTTTTAATAAAAAGTAAATTTAGAAATAGTTTCCCTTTGGATATTATCACCAGTTGGAATAAGATAATTAAATTAAATGACCATGTACTCCCTTAAGGAAGTTGCAGTTTCCTTTCAATCAGTCTCTTAGATACCGTGACTTTACTTTATAATAAAGCAATTATTACAACATCTAAAGTTGGATTTATTTCTAGATAGCATTTTAAATAAAATATTTCAAGTCACATTTAAACTAATAGCAAAGAAATATATCTGAAGAACTTGAAGTTAAGAAAGCATATTTCTTCTGTGGTTATATACACTTTGGCAACTTGAGGTTTTACTTAGAGAAATCTTTATGTAAGAAGCTATTTGCTCAAGGAGAAGTTTTCTTGCTCAGATACATAGGACATTTACTCGTTTCCTGAAGGCTTACATTACTTACTTACTGCAATAGTCTAATAAGTTAATGACCTTGCCGTAAGATTCCTTGCTGAAAACTGACATTTCTATTTGTATGGTTAAATAAAACATGTAATGAGGGAAAACTCGAAAAAGAACTGATTATAATTCAAAGAAACATATCATAGATTTTATCATCTTTACTGACAATCAGAACCCATGTGTAATGATGCTGTCAACTATAATTTCTGTTAATTTGATCTCCTTTTATATTAGATTTGATGATTCAGAACTATTGTAACAAAATGAAATAACAGTGCTGCATATTTCAGAGTGGTAGATCAGAAAGTAACTGCACTTGGTTACGTTATCAAACCATGATGTTAACTGTTATAACCATCACGGAATTCCTCAGTGGTATATAAGTGTCTGAAGTAGATTGTAGGCAGTAATAACATAATACTGAAGTGATATGGCACCCTTGGGCACCAATGCAAATATCTGCTCCTTTCAGTTAACTTGACTTTTTAAGATCCTATTTTTTGTACTAAAATGTGTTTCTAAAAAAAAGTATTATTGACAGGCTTCCACGTAGGACATATTAAAAATACTGGATAAAAAAGCTTTGAGGCATGTTCCATTCAGCTGTTTGTTTTTAAATTAGCATGTACTATGCAAACAGCTGGTGAGAACATGGACAGCACAAAGAGAGGGAGTTAGGTAAGTGGAGGGTACCGAACCTGAGAAACTGGGCAACCTTCTTTGATGAATCTCCATCAAGCAACAATGGATAAATATATAAAATGTTTTAGCTCTGTCCGTCATTGTGGATCATACTCAACACATTTTGAAAATCTCTGACAAGTTTTCAAAAAGTTTGTGCATTCTCTTGGGATTTTACTGCACAGGGATCTATGAACAGCTCTCCAAGAGATAGTTAAAGAAATGCATATCAGGGACCTGAAGAGGACTGGGTTTCAGGTAACAAAGTTAAAAACCTACAAGTATCTAACAAATATAAAATGCATGACAGACAGGAACGATGGAAGTAGGGTCAGAGGAGAAAGAACAGATGTAGATTATGTTAGCAGATACAGAAAAAACCCAGGTAAATTCTAGAGTGAGAAGGAGGAAACCATAAACATCATACTCCTCCCAGGAGAGTAAGCATATTGTCAGAGAGCCAATGTGCAACAATTTTAATTGTATTATTGCTTATTAGGACTTTTTCTGTAACAGTGTTTTTTTTTCTCTATTATTCGATCTGAACTAATTATTCTTTTATTAAACAGTTAAGTTTTCTGTAATTTTAACAATCAGTTCCTGGCATTACATTTAAGATACGTCTCCTTTTTGGTCATTACAAGATTTTGAGAATAACAGTATGTGTGTATGGCACAATGTAGAGATCTTTGAGTAGCAGAACAAATCTGATATATCCACATAAAAATTTTAAAGTGTAATGCCACATTAAAGTCTAATATGTTTAGGTACAACATTGGTGCTAGCATTAAGTTTTGTCATGGGCATATACACACTGTTCTCTAGAGTGTAGGGTAGGTAAATCTATTATCTTCAGTATAAGTCTAATGTGCTTGTAGAAAAACAAAGAATTCCGGGAAACAAGCTGAAAAGGCCCGCTCCTGGGATTATGACTACAAAAAGCCATATAACACACTGTATTGTATCCATGAAAGCCGCAGAACTGGTGGAATTTTTCTCTATAGAACAGACTGGTGTACTTTTATCTGATTTCTCAGCCTAAAATGCAGAGCTCTATTAGAGCCCATTGTAGGAGTAGTAGCACAGTCCTCACTTTTTTTGGTATAGGTCTGACTTTTTGGATTCTCCATTCAGATTGCTAGTAATGGCTGGCTATTATGGTGGAAGACTTGATAATGGAAACCCAAGTATCACAGAATTTCATGCAGACATGCAAATATCAATGATAGCTAGATAAACTGACAGACAGATATAAAAATATAGTGCTCTAAATTAACATGGCATTTCTTGTNCTCACCAGTATGTCCTCTCCCAGCCTATACTGATAGTGCTGGTTACCCCGGCCCAGGTGCAGGATCCTGCACTTGGCTTTGTTGAACCTCATAAGGTTTATCTGGGCCCACCTCTCCAGCCTATCCAGGTCCCTCTGGGGACATTTCAGAAAAAAAGTTTTAAGTCTGTAATCTAGTGTGGTAGGGCATTTAAATCCAAGTGAAAGCACAAGAGTACTTTTAAAATAAGATTATTTTTCTTTTTAAATCTTATTTCATTCATACACTGTTTCTAACATCCAGTGTCAAGAAACACAGGAATTTAAATGAGTGACAAGTGGCAGTGTAGGAGGACTGGAACTAAGGGACTGTTTCATGTAAGTTTTTGTCTTGTAGCTGAGTCTTACCCATCTGGAGACTTTCTTGTAAAAGGAACCTAGTGATGAACAAAATCCTCAATAAGGGATACTGAAGACTTTTTCTACACGAGCCACTTATTTTTAACAAATTTGTATAGACTTTGTTATATATAACTTAGTGAAACCCTTTCCCCTTCTTATCTTTCCTAAAATCAATCAGTGGACTAAAAAGTTACTGCAGTGTAACACAGATATGTACACATATATGTGCAGGTAATATCTTCACACAAGCTTTGTTTTCCTAAGAAACTCATTCTCCCTGAGGAGTAAAACTAGTTTGAACTTGCCATAAGACATACTAGCATAAACAGTTTAATAAGTCTCTGCTACTTGATTTATCAGTGAAAATTTCTTTTGTGCAACAAATTATGGCATATATTTAAGGAAGAAAGCAGCTCAAAGATCAGTCACATCCCAAGTGTTATTAAAGGTAGCATAGGGAAAGCTGTGTGATTTGCTGCCATGAACTCTAGTATGGACACTCTTTTCTAAACTTCTCCTTTTATTGATGCCTGATTTAAACCTTCTATATCTCTCTCAAGATTTCACATCTTGGCCATTACCCTTCTTATTTTATTTTTATTGGTATATATAATTCTGTCTGATATCTGTGCATAGATTCTTTACGTTTAAGTGATGGAAGAACTTAACTCTTTTACTGCTGTCTCTATTACTATAATATTTTCCTTTTTCCACAAATTTTCTCCAAGTTAGAAAGTTCGAGTATACTATAGTTCAAGTATGCTCTGATACGTGTCCAGAGCTTAAACATTCCTGTGCATATTGGAGTAATATTCAGTTTTAAAATGTAATTTTTGTTTCACAATCAGAATTTTCATTCATAAGAAAAGCCTTTAACTCTCATGGTTATGTGGGTGATCTTCATGAGTGGGCTGAACTGAACAGTGGCTGTGGCTAAACCTGAAAAGAGACTGCAAAAGAGATGTGTATGTACAGGTGTATCTTCAGTGTCCTTACTTTATGAGGGTTGAGGAAAAGAGAAAAATGCAAGCACAAGGAATCTCATAAATTCTGGTGACCTGAATCACTTATATCCTCATAGATTTACAAGTTTCTGAAAGGAGGCTGAAATCTACCTGCTCTTTTCAGGCTGTTCTAAGGGGGAGGTGAAAAAACCTCTCCTTATCCTAAAATGTGAGTTGAACCTTGTGATAACTGTGGCAAAAAGAGACTTCGACTGCAAGGCTCAAGCAAACAATCCATTTGAGCTTCACCCACAGGTTTAGCTGCAAAGTTCAAGCAAATGATGCATTTGAGCTTCACTTAGAGGTTTAATAGGACACTATTGCAGATTTTCAGGAATACAATGTAAGAATGCACTATTACAACTTAAAAGTGATAATACAGTATAACAACCTGAAAAAAAGCATGCTAGTATTATGCATGTGTTAATTGCTCATGATTACAAACTTACAGCATGCTAAATATTTGCTTACCCTTCCAGGTAAGGGCTCTCAATCCCAGAAGAGTGACCTTGGCTGGTGTCCCATCCAAGGGAGAAGGGTCTCCATACAGGCATAATGTAGTATTGGAGAGACAACTCCCAATTCCTTACTCAATCCTTAGGGGGTTTATCCTCTGATTAATGTGACTGTGGGCAAGGCTATGCTTGAGTGCATTATACCATCTGGATACACAACATTGTCGGCTGAAACCGATACTGAAATCCTCCAGGTTCTCTTTGTCTTACTTTCTCAGGCAACTGAATAGTGGTTTGGATTGATACTTGGGGCATATTATTTGTTGAGGAATTTCAAGGCTCAGATCAGGCTTTGGTTCTTTGAATGATGCAGCACTGCCCTGTTTGGTCTTTGGCTTATGGACAACTTGGGGCTGAACTATCTACACAGCTCCCAATGGGTCATCTTTGCATAGATAGGAGCTCATGGTGATCCAAGGCTGGGTTGCTTATTCAGCCCACTGTGAGTTGCCTGCGTGCGCTAGATGTTACCAAAACTTGTTTATAGACTGTGAGCCAGGCAGTACATACAGGAACAAGATATGTGAACAAATGCTGTTAAACTCCAATGGAAGAGGAGCAGATGGCCACAGCTGCTTGCACAAAGCATGCCACACAGGGAGAAAGGGTGATGTGCCACCTCTGGGTTTGTTAAAAACTGGAAAGTCCCAATGAAGCCTTCTGTTCACTCAGTCAAAAAAAGACCTTAATTTCACCCTTCTCCTAAGATAACATGAAGGTTTCTGAAGAGTTAGTAAGAAGAGGAAGGAAATTCTTAAGGAGCCTTCATAATTTTCTTTCTCCTGAAATTCAGAAGGTATCTTTTCACTGTTGAAGTGGTGGAAGGAAGGCATATAAGGCTTTTTTTTTTTAATTACTATTATTGTGCAGGCTTGTAGAAACTCCTATGATAAAGCCAGAAGGCTTTAATACTGACAGTTCTGCTACAAGTTCTTTTTAACTGGACTATATGCAGTTAACTCTTGAAGAAATGGTATCAGCTGTGGTTAAGTTTTAAGAGCTGCATAAGTGCAAAAGTGTATTTATATTTTTATTGTATAAATTGATCTGTCTACCAGTGACTTGTAGTTTATGCCTAGCAGTATCCTGTAATGTATATCTATATAAACTAAGCAAAAATGGTGTGTAACATTACATGGGCGTTTTCAATCTTTTAAAGTACTACCCCTAATGACCTGAAATATTTTTGTTGGTTTGTGCTCTCTTTTTGTTATAATATTCTGTCTTTAGTCTCATTGTTACCATATACTCTGTGCAATAAACCACAAGAACAATATATCAGTCCACTAAAACTATTAAAAATTAATTAATTTGTTCTGGTTTTCAGTATTTTCTCAACAGTATTGATGTTAATCTTACACAGCTTTTAAATCACAAGGTAGCCCATACTTAAATTTACAATGGATTACTTCAATCTTTGTTACGCAGTTTAATCGAACTAGGAAGCACTTTTGTATCAGGGTCCTGAACTTTCTTCTTCCAAACAAATCATACTTTCTGGAAACATAATTTTGTTTAAGTGCCCTGAATCTAGTTTCCAATGGTGTTCAAGATAGTATCTTCCATTCAATGCCTGCTTGTGCAAATTTTTGCACAAACTGTAGTGTGTAGAAACTCCTGCCTAGATTGTAATAGAATCTACAGGCCCTGAATTAGATGAGGAGCCCATGATGCGGGTGCTTTGTATACACAACTGCCTTTTCTAGAAATTTGCAATCCAAAGCCATGTGGCAAAACTTAAGCACAGAAAATTTCACTCTATTTCAATAAAGTGCTAAGGTAGGCACACATTTACTTTTAAGTGAACACTTGATCTAATTCCTGTTCAGTAAGTTTATACAAGTATGTCCTTAGAATCTAAATGAATGAAGTAATTCACAAGCTTTAATGCTTTTCAGAATTCTTTCTTTTCAGTAGTAAACCCTATATATATAAAAAAATATTCCTGAGCTGAATGTATACTTAAAACTGCAGAGCTAAGCTTGGGCCCAAATGGTTTGTTTATGTTCCATACTTGAGCCATGAACAGAATTTAATTTCTGTGATTACAAATCCAGCCTTTACCATAAAAACCTCTGTAATGATGAATTTACATATGTGGAAACTACATAACTGAGTGAAATTCAAATGTAAAAATTATCCTATTTTGTATTGGAAAGTAATAATCCAAGAAAATCAATTGCACAAAAGCATCCTAGAGGTATTCAAATCACAGCCTAAAGTATGTCTATAATTCAAGCTCTTCTGAAGCACAGAAATGTTTTTTATTAAATATGGAGGCTTAATATTTGCTATTTTACTTTTGTTTATAAATCCAGCTATGCACTTTGGTATATGAAACCATTTTGGCTGCACTATCTTGCACATTAGTGGTTTTAAGCCTAGCTCTTTCAGGTGTCTGCATGTCTCCAATATCTCTCCTGTGGGTATTAAGATTTTTACGTGTCCTCTTCATTCCTTTCCTCAACACTGGTGCAGGATTATGTGTCCTCCAGCCCTCCACTACTCCTTGACCTTAGTGTGCTATTAAGTTTGGCCAGTAGTTTTCCCATTTCTCTACCTGCCTTCTGCAGAACTTTAAAATGTAATTCCTCTGAGCCTGGAGCTCTCACTTCTTTATATAGCTCTAATTGCCTAATTACCTGTTCAGTGCACAATGGGGAAGAATTTTAACATTTTACTTCCTCTGTTTGGATGTTGGTTTCTGTCCCTTTTTTTCTTTTTTTTTTTTTTTTCAGTCATGTTAACCTCCTCAGTCTTCAGCATCAGAATATCCCAATCCTTCCTTTTCTTTGTTTGCTTTCCATAACTGTGTAAATAGAAGAGCTTTTTACTGTATATCTTGATTTATCTTGTTATCTTTCTTTTATTAGCTGCTCCACTGCAACTGTCCTTACTAATTTTCTAGTCGTTAATGCTTTTTATACACTAATCATTGTTTTCTTTCCCTGGGCCTTTAGGTATTCAATAAAGAATATATTTTTCTCTAAACAGTCTTTGCTTTGTGTTATTTATACTCACACTCTTGTTTATACCTGATTTATTTTTACTAAGTCCATTACTATACATGCATCATTTGTCTTTACTAAGTGTATCTTGTTCCTATCAGATTGTCATACAGAAGCTTTATTTTTATCTTTAATTCTATTTTTACTTTGATTACAAGCACAGCAATAATACCTCCTTTCACAGATTGTCTTTTACCTTTATGTCTTCAAATATGTCCTCTGTGTTACTTCATACGAAGAAAACCACTGCAATGTTGTTTATTTGCAGAGTTGAATGTGAACTCTATTTGGTATTATATGTGTGCAGCTACCCGTCCTTCCAATCTCATTACTACACTTAATGTACTCCAGGCTTTACCTAGGTAATAAAAATCTCCCTTTTCTTATTATTACTTTGGTCTTTTTTATATTTTTCTTTTATTTGCTCAGTCAGTTTATAGTCTACTTGCCCTTTCTTTGTTGAGGAATTGTAATAGGTTTCCGTAACTCCACTAGTTTGCACTTTTAAACATCCATAATCTCAGTCCATAAAGACTTAAGCTGGTGTAGATTTCACCTGATCCTGGTAACCACCAATCGTAAGGAAATCTAATAAAGAAACATATAGTTAGCAAAATATATGTCTTCTACTGTTTGCTTTGCACATTTATGCCAGATGATACTTAATGATATAAATGCTATGGTAACCTTAGAGACATTTGTTTCACAATTCACTGAAATCTGACAATTCCCATATTGCAATGCATCTGATGCCAAGGAGATAGGTACTGACCTACTCCACATTATTCTTTGAAAAATCCTATTCTAATAACTTTAAAAGGTGTAAAAGAGGATTTGCATTGAGTTTTGCATGGAAAAACCCCACCCTATCTAAAGAAGAAGCAGTCTTGTGTCAGAAAGGCTGTGATATTTCAAAGAGAATTAAAGATGTGTGTAGATATTTAGAAACATTCTCTGGTATTACACAGCTGAAGTTTGAGATCACTGAGTCTCTCACGTGAGAACTAATTCCCATACACGTTCAGTAATGCTGCTGAAAAACTACTTTGTTTCATATTTCTGCTGAATTTATTTTGTACTATCTGTGGGAGATTATTCCATTGAGTTTTTCTGTTAACTTTTCAGCAAAAAATGTTTTGTTCTAAGATTTACTGATTTTTAGAGTTTAAGGCTTTCTGCAGTATTATTTAAAAACTCTTTCTGCTGAAAATTTAAAAACAACAATTTCAACAGCATTTTCCTTTTGCAGGTACAATAATAAACAGTATTTAATAGGAGCACATGTAACATTCTATTTTCTGAAAAAACAAGTGAAGAAAAATATTGATATTAGAAATATTTTCACCAGACCCATTTTTCTCAAAATGCAGGAGATGCAGAGACTTTTTCCTACTCTGGCTAGGAATGTATCTTAGATGATGGTTAGTTGTTTTCTCTGCCCAATATTATTTCTTAAACTAACCACTTATGGCAATCTTCACTTGCTGTTTTCTAAGTGAAGCATAAAACTGTCACTTTAGAGACAAACATTCAGTATTTTGTCTCTGAAACAGTCCTGTTCCCATTTCACACCTTTCAAAGTACACAGACATTTATTGCTGATGCTTTCTTTGGTGTGAATCGCTGTTCATACATCATACAAAAAAGGATACATCATACAAAAAAGGATAATCTTACTATGCTGGCAATCTTGTTTTTAACACCCTGTGAAAAATAACATTTCTCTAGCACATCAGTGTTGTGCCATGGTTTGACAACTCATTCTCTGATTTACAGCTAGTTGAAGGTTTTAATTTCTTTTCTGTGCAGTCTCTTGACTGTTCAGTGCATCCTTTTTTACTTTTAACAAATAAAGAAAGATCGTTTAATGTATTTTTTATTCTTACTTTTATGGGGCATGTTTGCTGGTCTTTGAATATTAGGATCATCAGTTCTATTATTTTGTAGATTTTATGTGCCCTTAGTTGCAGTGAACTACAAACATCTTTTAAGATGTTAACTGCTGCTGTTTGCAAGGTATGCTTTGTGATATTTGTTGAGTTTGTAATGGTAGAACTAACCTTGCTTGCTTGTTGAAATGCTTCCTGATGTAGCAGACCATGCAACGTGCAGATGGTGGAATGAGAGAAACAGATAGTAATCTCAAGAGACACTAGAGTATGCCCATAAAGTGAAATGCACTGCTGTGAAGAAATCCCGTAGCTCTGAACAAGATAGTTTTGGAGCCGGAAATAATGTCATATGTAAGGTAATTGAGGACCCAGGCTTGGCACTATTGGATATCGTGTGGATATGTTAGTACCCTTGGCACTAATTCAGTCATCTCTAACAACAGCACTGCTATGAAACATCTGTTCGTAATTTCCTGTTTCTAATCTGTGGGATTAATGCTGTATGCTTGAAGAACTACTGTGCAGGCTGTGTTCTGTATAATTGCAAGGATAATCTGGATTTTTGCCAGTGGGTGTGTGTTTTAAAAGAATTTAAATGACAGTTATGATAAACACATTTTACTCCATTAAAAGCTGCCAGCTATAGCTGGTGTACCCCTGTCCCACTGCAGCTTCTTCTTGCAGCTACTGGACAGGCCAAAACCCAGACCTTCATCTGCAGGACGTCTTCTTTGAGTCAGTGGGACCCAAAGTCAGTTAAGGTCAAGGTTCGAAATTTCCTTCTAACTGTCAATCATGCAGATTCTACCATATTTGTTCAAACAAACATTTTTTTCTTTGCTTCTACACAATAACAATTGCTAAATTCCTGGAGTTGGAGAGCAGCTGGCAAAACTGCCATGTAGAATGGGTCAGTGTAGTAACTGCAGATGCACTACCTGAGTAATTCTCTACTTCCTCTTTTCACAAATTGAAGAAACAATCCCACTATCTCTGAATGTAAATAGTTATTAGTTAAGCATTTACCATATGATTTGTGTAAATACATTTTAGCTTGTGGCTCTGCGGATAACACATTGCTCCCCTTTTTCGTACAGTATGTAATCAATTAACTAAGTCAATGCTGTTGTTTTACATTCTAATATTTTCAAAACAATGAGATAATCATTAGCATGAGCACATAATGATAATGCAGATTTTGATTGTATCTGGNTATAGGCAAGCAAAAGAACTGGCATATCTTAGCAGATCCTTGGTGGCAGATTGAGATTTGATGCTGTCATTGGTAGAGTGCTGCCCTTGGGCACAGTTCCTGACTGAAGGGACCATGGCTGGCATCTTCTGGACATTGTTTTGTCGTGTAATACATAGAGCGTTTAGTAGTCTCTATAGCACAAACCCAAAAGAGGATGGTGCAAGGGGTCCTCTGGGCAGTCAGAA
>VYZX01017305.1:0-13751 GCA_013401335.1 Brachypteracias leptosomus | reverse complement strand
TCCATTTCCCTTTCCTGCCACACCCTATATGNCTATATGAAGGACACAGGAATTTCTGCTCGCTCCTTCCTCGCTGGGATTGCTGCTGGTTCCAGATGGCTCTGTGGCTGGCTACAACTCCATGTGGCTCAGGAGAATATCCAGTGGCATCCGAGGATCAGTGTTGTATATATTTGTATATATACCTTCCCTTGTTACCTCTGTATATTTCCCTTCCTCTGATATCCCTTTTGTTACTCCCTGTTAAAAGTTGTGATCTTAATTTTCCAACTTTGTGTGAGGTCTTTCTTCCTCCCCTTGGAGGGAAGAGGGGAGGGGGAAGAGGGGTGAAACAAATTCTGCTCTGTGGGGGTTGCCCTGAGCCCTAAACGGAGACAATGTACAACAATTATTAAGCTACTCTAGTGTTACAAAGTATTATTGTGTCTATCAAATTCCTTTAGACCCCTTCTCTGAAGATTGACCTTTTGTTTTGTACAAATTATAGTAAGTACAGTTTTCTTACATACAGGAACTGTTAACAAAAAAAATCAACACCAAACATTTGATCTCAGTTAAATATATATGTATATAATCAGTATATATTTTTATGTATATATATATGTGTATATATATTTATAAGAAATCTCATTTGCCAGAGTTTGGCTGATTTTTGGTTTTCTGATGCATATGACTTCCAAGTAACGTCTGAGATAATTCTTCCCTTGTGGATTGTGGGAGATCAGCAACTGGCGTTCACTTGGAATAAGGATGGGAAAATTTTTTTACATGTTTTGATGGGAACCTTTCTCAAGTTTTCCTTTTTTGCGGCAATAGTAAAAACTTTAAAATATGTAATACGATGAGAAAGTATTAAGGAAAAAAAAAAAAAGAAAACTCTTCTTTCCTATATATGTTTATTTCTTTCATTGTCAGCTCATTGAGAAAAGACCCATCTAAAACATCTAGCTCATAACAGACAATAAAGTGAACAATATTACATCATATCATTGAAGTAGGGCATGAAAAAGTGAGATTTTCCTCTTTACTACTTACACATTGCAGCAAAACTATTACAATTTCTTACCTCAAAACTGTTATGGCCAGACTCATTACTTATCTTAAATAAGATTTTCTAGCAATGACTTTGCCATCTAAAAGTAGATATCTTGTATTGCAAGAGACCTTCAGAAAAGGTAATATTTACTGTATAAACTTTTTTCTTTCTTTTACTAGTGATTCCAGATTCAGTCTCTATATGTCTCCACATCAATACAAAATAATGACTAAGTTTACAATTATGATGCTATATTTTCTTCTGATCACATAGAACAGGATTTTTTCAGCTGAGTAACTTTTCAGAATAAACTGCACACAAACATTTGGGATAGAGGGGGAGATAACACTGTAAATATCACATTAAAGATGTGCCTAGAAATCATTAGAAATCAATCTAGAAAAATTAACTATGGTGTCACTGTATTTATATTTTTGAAATAATGTGACAACCTGATGCTACTTCCTTCATCCAAGATCACTTGAAACTACATGAACCTTCTTCCTTTCAGGAGTGTTGTGGTTTAAGGTTTGCAGAAGGGGAGGGTCAGGCGAAGTGGCTATTCCATTTCCCCTTCCTGCCACACTCTATAAAATGACACAGAAAGTTCTGCTTAGCCCTTCCTCCCTGGGATTGCTGCTGGGACCACACCTCTGCGTGGCTGGCTACCAACTCCAAGAGGTTCGGGAGGAATCCAGCGACATCTAAGGATCAGTGTTGTATATATTTGTATATATATCTTCTCTTAATACCTCTGTATATTCCCCTTCCTTTAATATTTCTTTTGTTGTTCCCTGTTAAAAGTTGTAATCTTGATTTCCAACTTTGTGTGAGGCCTTTCTTCCTCCCCTGGGAAGGAAGAGTGAGGGGGGAAGAGGGTTGAAACAAATTCTGTTCTGTGGGGATTGCCCCGAGCCTTAAACGGAAACAGAAAATTGACGCCCAACATGGGGCTCGAACATAAGAGATTTTTCTTGATTAAAAAACCTAGCAAAGTTGGAAATTAAGACAGAATGTCTTTGCTGAGGTTTATAATGTATTATACATTTGTGCACCTCCTTTCTGGTCAGCTGGCCTCCCTGGTTTCATTTGCTATGGATGGTTAGTAGTGCTGGAATAACATGGGTTAAATCTTTGCCAGGATGCTTTATGTCTCATCTTTTAGACACGTTCACCATGAGAAACTCCTCTGCTCCTATCTCTGATGAATGTTTTCTCCCAGAGCTGGAGTTCCCCGGGAGCGGGTGGTATCACGTGACACTGCTGTCTCTATGCCTGAACGCGTTCTCCATCCTGTTGTTCGCGTATCTGTTTTTTTGGGCTTTGCACTGGAACGCGGCCATTTGAAAAGCCGCAGCCACTTTAAGAGCCCCTACTGCTTCAGCGGCCCCAGGCCTGGACTCGGCAGCTCCAGCCCCTGGCCCCAACCCGGCCACTCCAGCTGAGCTGCCGTGGGCAGGGGGTGGTGCAGCCGACAAAGGAACAGCCTCCCCTCCCCCGCCTGGTCAAGCGGCCTAGCTCACCCCGATCATCACCTGCGAGAAATGTTTAAAGAAATCGAGCCAGCAGGTGGGGGGTGGTGGCTTGAAAGCAAAAACAGGGGGAGGACCCTCTCCAGGGCCAAGTTGGGTTGGGTCAGAGTTGGCAGACAGCAGCAACTCAGACACTGAAATTAATGTCAGCACTATGCCTGGGGGCAGGGAAGAGAGGTGAAACAAATTCTGCTCTGTGGGGATTGCCCTGAGCCTTAAATGGAGACAAGGAGACAAATATTTTCGTATCACATATCATATATTACTCATTGACGATGTTCTGTTAAAAGAAACCGGATAAGAGAACCTGGATAGTCATTTCAACTATTCCATGTTTAAAAGCTGTCTCCAACTTTTATTTCTGATAAACTTTTACAGGGCTTATGAAATGTTCTCAACAAAATTATTCTACATCTTGAGGCATAAAACCTTTCAGATTCCAAAATTTCTTATTAGATTTTCAAGTACTTTTTTGTTATTTTTAAGCAACAAATTATGTCTTCTAATTAATCTTTTTTGCATGTTTTGTGGTGTTTATTGTCTTTTTTCATCTCAAAAGAATAACATTTCTTCTTCAGCTATATATCTTATCCTGATCAACTAAGCTATAAGAACTTTGCATTGAAGAAAAAAATTTAAATGAGCAAAAATAAAACACAGATATAACTTATAGATTAGACTAGACTAAACTAGGATAGGAGTAGTTGGGAGGGACTTGCAACAATCATCTAGTCCAGCTGCTTGACCACTTCAGGGCTGACCAAAATCTAAAGAATATTAAGGGCATTGTCCAAATGTCTTTTAAACACTGACAGGCTTGGGGTGTCAACTCTAGGAAATCTGTTCCAATGTTTGACTAACCTCTTGGTAAAGAAATGTTTCCCAGTATCAAGTCTGACCTCCTAATGTCAAATTTGAACCTCCAGTGTTGTATAAACAGTGATCTGAAGAAATAAGGAAGGCAGGCAAAGTGTGGTCAATAACTTGCCACTTTACATTAAAAATTATTATATTTCCATTATTGAAATTTCAGAATTTGGGGGTTTATGAACAGTCCAGACCATGCTGATATACATTAGTCAATACTTTGCAGATGCAGCTACTGCTTTGGAATGTTTGGAAGACTTTCCAAAATCCTCTCATTTTTTTCCTTCTTAAGTCCATACAGTAAGAAAGAAAGAAATTATCAACAGCTGACATAAATTTCCTCAAGCAACATTTAGATTGAGTCTTACCATGCAGCTTTCCATCCTTTTACATCTGCAGCTTGTATTAGCTTTATACTAAAATAGAGTTCAGAGAACAATGCATGAAGTAGCTAGTCCTAGGAGCCTGAAGTGTTTGAATAGAAGCGCTGCACTATAAAATAGCCTTACAGGTTTCAGCCATAAAAATCACTAAATTTAAGTTGTCAAAGCCATTAAGTTTCCTCAGCATGGAACTGTCAAGTGTTAGCAATCTAGAAGACCACAGCTCATGTTCCATTAAGTCTCGAAATCATGAACAGTTAGATGAAGCTCTCTCAAGTGCTCCTGCTGTGAAGCCTATTTACACCTCAGAATCTCTGGGAATGTTATGAGCAAGAGAATGTGGAAAAAAATACTTGAGGATAATTTAAAGGGTAGGATGGCCTTCGCCACCTTAAGCTTTAATGCGACTTCTGGGGATCCAGATGGAGAATCCTCATTATCCTCATGGAGTAAGTTTACTCATGGCTCTAAATTGTTCATGAGGAAATTCAGAAACAGATAAAAGAGAAAATGACTAGTCAGGACGTATTTAGCTGAAGTAAGTAAATGTAGTTACTATGACTATGAAAGACATGACATATCTTAGGAGAAAACCATAAGGTTAGATTCTTCTTTGTAGCATGGAAAACCTGAAACAGTAATGTTCAAGTAGGAAAGGACTTCTGCTAGCCAGCGTACTGAATGTTCATCCCCATCTTCTTGCCTTCCTGTTTGTCTGCACTATAACAGCTTCCAGAGGGTGCTGTTGTATTATACTCATTTTAGCTGCCTTTCAGGATAAGGGAACTACCCTTCTCCCATTTTTAATATCAGTAAAGAAGAAATACTGTTCTGTCTCCAACATCTGCATGGGATCCAGCTGCAACTCCAGGGAAAGAAAATGAAACATACAACATTGATTTATAGCAGTACATCCTATTACATATACCCAGATCCTTAGCACAAACCTATGAATGCCCACATACACTGGAGTCTTGTAAAGGACTCATTTGTGTGGTAGCCTGATTTTTCTTCAAAGAAAGAAGTTCCTTGCTCTAGCTGAGTGGTACACATAAAACTTTTCAGAGTCACTTCTGAGGGAGGTTTCTAAAATTAAGCTACAGCCATTGCTTTTTAGCAACACAGAAATTCTAAAAATGGGAAAACACGCCTTTTATTTCCATTTTATCACACTTGCATACTTAAGTACTTGGTAGAAAAATTATGGCCCAATTGTTAGAAAAAATTTTCATTTCTTACCTCTGTTCTGGATCAAAATTTGGCTACCCAAGCCTGATCTATACACAAAAAAGACCTTCCAGTCTGGTGCGAATGATTCTCCAGCTTCGTCTCATATTTACAATAGAAGGCTGCCACAACAAAGCTGGTGTCCTTACACAGACTGTGGCATGTCAACAGTTACCCAGACTGTCTCTTCACCATCCCCAACTCATACAGGTAGTAAGGAAAATGTACTTTGGCAAAGGATTTGCTGTTGATTTTCAGTGTTCTCAACAGAAGTTCAAGTTCACAAGTAACAGCAGGCTAGATGTACATATCTGGCTGATTTCCAAAAGCTATAGCATATATGAAGCCAAACAGCACCTGTGAAGCTCCTCTGGTAACTTCTCATCTCAATACCATGCTTTTAAAGAGGAACTACTGCCTTGTCTCCACTAGATAGTGTCCTACCTTACAATTCTGCTTTCTGATGCCCTATTGCAATGATACAGAGCAACTACTTTACAGATTAAAAGCTGGCATGTCACTGAGTGACTCTGGCTGATCTCATCTGTGTGCCCCAGGGAAATGTCTTTCTTGCTTAGCTTGAGTGGCTGACTTTCGCCAGGTACTGGGGACCTGATATACTTGCATGCATTAGACTATTACCCCTCCGTGTTTATACTTCTGGTTCAAAACTGCTCATCTCCACAGGGAGACAGTGTTATTAAAAACTAGTTGAATCCAGCAGTCCAATTAAGCCTCCTTCATATTCCCTTATTGATTTCTTTGGATTTGTCATTCTCTGGGTAAAAATTTTCTCCTACAAGGCCTTCTGCTCATTTCATGCCCATATGAGGCTCCACTGTCCAAAACAGTGGTTGCGTTGGTGTAAGCATTTCACATATCCCATCACTGATGGGGCTTCTCAGTTTTCCACATGCACAAGCATGTTTCATACAGGGCAGACAGTGCTTCCATTAGGGGTCTCATACAGACATGACTATGCTCACTGAAATGCATGGCTAAAATGCAAAAGGAGAAGCTCAAAATAATGTATCCTGAAAAGACCAAACTGAAACCCCTACAGGCAGATCAGTGCTATATGTGGGCAAATTTTACCAGGCCACATTTTTCCAGGCTGAGCTTGCTGTCCTGGTTCAAGTGGATAATCATGGTGTAATGTGCCAAGTGCAGTAGTTGTCAATATGCTGTATCCTTGTTACTACTCACAGATATACACTGAGCCACTTCAAAGCCAGGTTCCTTTATCTGTTTTCTGATGGATACAGCCTCCTACTGCTACATACAAATCTTTGTAGTAGACAGAGAATCAGACAGAAAAGAAACTAAAACACAGCAACAACCACCAACACAAAACTTTTCTTTTTTAAATCATACCTTCTTCATTTCTTTCTTACATTTAGATGTGGAGATAGCACCGCTTAAGTTCTGCTCAAGTACTCTGTAGAAATAAAATAGTTGGACTTTTTCAGAGAATGAGTAGCACTCATAAGTTACAGAGCCCACAATGTAGAGGCAAGAGAATTATCACACCAAAAAAAATACTCAAATCAAGGTCAAAGGAAACCCACTGCATGTCAAAGCTAATATAATTTTCTAATCCAATATAATTTACTAGAGTAAGACTCTGCATTTATTCTTTCATGCTCACTTTCGGTACAAATTTTCACTCACCATTCTCTTCAAGACACTCTGCATTGAGTCACATTTAACATCAGAGGCACTTGCTTTGAAATTAGTCAATAACCCACATGGCTGACACTTACGAAGCTGTATGTGGAGTTTTCCAGATTAAGTTTTGTTTTGTTTTACACATTAACTGACAGCCTGATAGATGGGCTTATTTAAACAACAGAGAAAAAGAAATTCATAAATACTTTCAGCAGCTACACTAGTCTTAACAGTAACGCAGTGAAAACTTCCACTCTCAATGACCAAATGGTCATAAAGGAGCAAGTTGTGATGGCCATTGTCAGTATTCATGAGCTGGAAGAAGGAGACAAAATACTAGGGAACAATTACTAAAATTTCCACTCCAGTGGTTCAGGCACTTTCCCTGCTGAGGGACATAAACAGTATATGAAAAAAACATTCCTGGAGAATATCTGGAGTATCATCAAGAAGAGTTTCCAGCCTAAAACCTTACAGAAAGGTCCTCTTTTCCACCCACAAACTGTAGGATTTCTTCTCTGGGTAAGCAGACAGAAACACTGAGGAAATTAGAATATGAAGGGTTAGTAGAAAATGCTAGTGCTAACCCCAGTTATGAACAGGATCTGTTGCAAGTGTGAGCAGGTGTTTTGAAACAAGCAGGAGAGAAGATAAATATAGAAAGCAATAGGAGACAAAGGCCAGGAAAAGCACACACTAGCAGAAAGATTGCACAAAAAGAAGTGGACAAAACACATGAGCATAGAATATATATAGTCAAGGAATTTAAATGCGATGGTGGATCACAGAATGTATAAGTATGCTGGAAAGAAAGCATTTTCACAGAAGCAAAGAGTGTTGGGTTAAGCCAGGCTGGATGCTGGGTGCCTAACAAGCCACACTCTCACTTCTTGTCCCCTGCTGGAGAGGAGGGAGAAAATATAACAAGGGTTGTGGGCTGGAATAAGGACTAGGAGAGATCACTCAGCATATACCGTCATAGGCAAAACAGACCTGACTGAGGGAAATCAACGTAATTTATTGCCAGTCAAATCAGAGTAGGGTAATGAAAAATAAAACCAAATCTTGAAACACCTTCCCTGCATCCCTCCCTTCTTCCTGGGCTCAACTTCACTCCCAAATTCTCTGCCTCCTCCCCCTGAGCAGCTCAGGGGAATAGGGAAGAGAGGTTGCAGTCAGTTCATCACATAGTTGTTCCTGCTGCTCCTTCCTCCTCACTCTCTTCCCTTGCTCCAGCCTGGAGTCCTTCCCGTGGGAGACAATCCTCCATGAACTTCTCCAATGTGAACCCTTTACCTTACCATGGGCTGCAGTTCTTCACATACTGCTCCAGCATCCCTTCCATGAAGTGCAGTCCTTAAGGAACAGATTGTTCCAGTCTTAATACCCTCATGTCGTCACCAGTCCCACCGTCAAATCTGCTCCAGTGTGGGCTCCTATCTCCATGGCATCCCAGGTCCTGCCAAAAGCTTGCTCCAGTACAAGTTCTACATGGGGTCACAGCCTCCTTTGGATATGTCCACTTGCTCTGGTGTGGGGTTCTCCATGGCCTGCAGGTGGATATCTGCTCCATCATTAACCTCCCGTGCTGCAGGGGGACATCCTGTCTCACCATGGTCTTCACCACAGGCTGAAGCGAGTCTCTGCTCCAGAGCCTGGAGCACCTCCTCCCTCTTCTTCACTGACATTGATGTCTGCAGAATTGTTTCTCTCACATACTCTCACTCTTCTGCTTCTAGCAGTTTTGCACAGAAGCTACCTCTGTAACCACACTGCTACCAAAACCCTACCACACAAACTGAATACCCAGAGCAACAGTAGTGGGTTTTCAAAACATGAGATGAGCAGATAATAATAATTAGGAACTTTATTGCCAAAAGCGATTGTAAAATTTTAACTGGAATTTCAAAGTAGGAACAGAGTGGGTGATATGAGCAAGAAAGAAGGAACAGGTTTCCAATTACTTTTGTGTTTTATTACACTATCAAATTGACAGTGATACACATAGGCACCAGGACCCTGATTACCACAAACTGCAGCCTGCAATGGTTACTCCTCAGCTCTATAACATTTGTTTTCCAGCTTTTCTGGCAATTACTAATTCACCTTTGTTGGTTAGAAAGAAATTACGATAAATAGAATAACAGATGTTTTGTATCCAAACCTGAAGGTAAATTCAGGTCTAAAAGGAGGGAAGATACATTGAACCTCCCAGATAATTAACTATCATAATTGGAATCCTCCTTATGATCCACAACACACACAAGTGACCTGGCACTTGTACTGAACTCCAAGATACATATTACTGTACTTCAAACATTTGTAACACGTGAAGAATTCATAAGGAGGAGACTAAGCAAGATGATTATGATGTATCCTGCCTTCTCAATAGGGCTAAAAATGAAAGCTTCTTTGAAGGGCTCAGTTACCTTCTCAGGGAAATGCCAGGGGAATTTTAATGGCCATTAAGTGTCCCAGCTGAAATGCAAAAGTTGGTCTAATGTATTGGCCCTAATACAGTGCCTCTTCTCATCACAGCAGAATTGGCTGTTACTGTTATACATGGATTATGTCTATTTTTCCCCTCCTTTACAAAATTTAAGCCTGTGATGTTCTCATCAAGGGAAACGATGATAGAGTTACAGAGGTCTGTGATTAAATTTGCTCAGCAGCAATCTGTAAATAATCTGCAGCATACCATTTCCATTTTTTGTTTCATTCTGTAACCTGCAGTGAGTGTTGACTTCCAAGTACGTTTCAGCAAAAATGAAAAGCACACATCTGACTGATTGGTCCTCATACTTTGAAATGAAAAATGATGAACAGAAAGTCATCACAGGAAAGCCCAGAAAAGAAACCAATGTCAAACCAGTGCATATCCCCTACATTTTCACCTGACTACTGCAAATGGCTTTTGTGCTGTGCCTTGTCCTTGTCGTAGGTTAACAAGGACAACTGACTTGTATTTAAGAGAAAGCTGATTGTGGAACTCAGTGATCTCTGAAGAGCAAGGAGGCACACCAAAATGACTGTCTGTTCATTGGTGATTAGAGTCAATAACACTAGAGCCTTGTGTTGTCCTCATCTATCTTTTTGTCCATAAAGTGAGTTTAGTTTTGCACGGGACTTTTGCAGAACATAGAGAGTGCGACTTCTTCTGAAACCCCTGCTGTACCAATCAGACCTTACTGTTGACACAGGACTCAAAAGCTGCACTTCCAGGCTGTGGGACAACCTTGACAACAGTGGGATAATCTAGGGACACCCTGGATGAAAGCAACTCTGTAAAGATCTCCATCTAGGTGTTTACAGACCAAATGACGTTTATTTTCTGAGATTTCGTCATTATTCCCAGAACTGAAGAGCTGCTTCTGCTCAGTGGAGCCTGGAAGGAAGAAGTAATTGGAGATCTTTCTCTCACCAGCTTCTGGCAGTTTTTCATTTCCTCTGATCTTTGTGCATTTGTATTTATGGAATTTGTTATTGTTGCTTAACTTCCCAGAGAATCACTGGACTGAAGCACCTCTCTTCATTTCTCTAACTAGTGCCATTTGACCTGCTATACAGTTTAATCCAGCCTCCACTTTTGAATGGATTTTCTCACAAGTGGCAATCTCTAATAGGGTCACTTTGAAAGGCAACCCTATTGCATGCCATAATGAGGACGATTTCAAAAGGCATTCAGTCAAAAGAAAGGGTGTTTTCTGCAAGAGGCTTGTGTCCTAGGTTTTCACTTGTCCTTATGGGTGGCTGAAACTATTGAAACATCTCAATTTATGTCTTGTAATTGCGTCAGTTTTGTGTTTCACGGTGGCAGAAGTTGCAGGACTAAAAGGGTACTCTTAACAGCCACTGAGAATTTTATAGGTTTAAGAGAACTGAATTGCCCCTCTGGAAAGCAGGGAGATTCTCACTTTCTCAGGCAGGCCTTTTCAGAAAATTTCTATTTACTTGGCCTCTGAGACATTAACAGATGGGAGGGGATGGAAAAAGAAGGAAAGCAGGGAAGCTGTAAGTGAACTATTCACATGAATCTGTTTTTCAAGTTACTGGGAGACAGTGATCATTGTGTATCAGTGATTAGAATTTTTCTTCCACTGTAACAACACCTTAGTTGTGTATTTGCAACTGTCCTTTGATATTTGTGCCATCAGACTCTGTGTCTTTGCATTATCTCTGCTTTTCCTCATAAAGCTCACAGTGGCTGGATTGATAGCCTTTGAAACTCCTTATCCATAGAAAAGGTGCAGCATGGGTGGTTTCAACGCCTCCCTTCCACATAAGGAGCAACACTGCTTTTTAGGGAAGCTGCTTGCAGCCTAGCCACAGCCTTGCTACAAGGAAACCATATCCTGTACAAGGACAGACAACTCCTCCAAAAAGTAAGTGTGCAAGTTCCTTGCAGGAGTTGTCAAAAGAGTGCCGGGTTTTATTAGAAATTTTGTGATGTTACCATTCAGCTACAGTGAATCTCATGGAGCTCAGCAACATGTGTTCTACTATTTTGTTTCAAAATGCAAAATGAGTATGAGTAGAAGAATTTTATTCAGTTTAGCTGTTTTGTACCAGAATCATAAAAACCAGCAAAGGCATGATCAATTCTTTTAATTCATTTGTTGCCATAGCAAAAAAAAACACCAAAAGAAAACAAAAAAAACCCCACCAAACAAAACCCCAGTTTATTTTTAAACAGGCAGTAATACTGTAAAATATCTCAGTATCTCAGTGAGGTTTGTTTATGGGACCATGCCTTCTTTGGGTTTTACTGTTTATTTCTACCAACTTGGTTTCCCATGCAGGGAAAAAAAAAAAAGTCAAGGTAGAGAGTACTTCACAAAGAACATCTCATCTGTAGCTACTAAGGCTGCTTCTTATGCTTGTCTGTAGAACTATAATGTATTTTTTAGTAATTTTTAGATTGAATGAGGGATGCTGGAGCTCCATGTTTCCATCACCATTTATTTCAGAGGGCAAACAGTTATGGAAAGTGTGATATATTTCCTTGATGAAGTGGACTAGAAACTTGAAGAACTGGATACATACTAAATGGTTTGCACTTTCAAGCTTTTCATTTTGATTAGGGATGTTAGAAAGATCGGTTTTATCCTCCTTATGTTTATTAACACACAAAAAAAAAAATCTGATGGCATTAATGAAAATTAAGAAATGGAACCCAGGTATATATTCTTTGTATACAGCTAATCCTAACTCTTCATGGAAAATAACATAGAATTTACAAACCAGGTGTGTTCTTTACACTTAGCAAATATGGTAACACTAGTGAGAAAATAAACTGAGCTAATAATTACATAATAGTTCTGAGGATGTGCAGTTAAAACTGAGTATGTTAGAAAATCTTTTTAAAGATGTTTAAAGAGCAGGAATGAATAAAGTATACTTTGAGACGTGAAAATCAAGTGAATTGCTTAGGCATCTAAGCAGTTCAGCATGAAATTATCTTACTTTCGGAAGCAAAAATAATTACTAATTTCATGGGTATATCAGATTCCATATAGTTACCACATATCTTTTACTTGTTTTATATATGTTAATGAGCACATTTTTCCTGTCACTGTAATGAATAGAATCATAGAATTATTTAGGTTAGAAAAGACCTTTGAGATCATCAAGTCCTACCGTTAACCTAACACTGCCAGGTCACCACTAAACCATGTTCTTGAGCATCACATCTACACATTTTCTAAATACCTCCAGGGATTGTGGCTCAACCACTTCCCTGGGAAGCCTTGTCCAGTGCTTGACAACCCTTTCAGTGAAGAAATTTTTCCTCATATCCATCCCAAACCTCCCCTGGTCCCTTTCCTCCTCCTTCTCCTTCTTCCTGCTTCTACTCCTCCAGTTCTTCCTCCTTTTCTAACACCTCCTCTGTCTCATCACCCTTCATCCATCTCCTCCCCCTTCTTTTTCCTCCTCTTACTCCTTCTTTTCCTATTCCTTTTCTTTGTCTTCCCGCTCCTCCTCCCACTCCTCCAACTCCTATTTTTTTCTCCTCCTCCTCTTGTTTCTCAAGTTCCTTTTCCTGCTCTTCCTTCTCCTATTATTCTTCCTTCTTCAGGTACTTTTTTCCTCCTCCTCCTCTATTTCCTTGTCTTCCTCCTCCTCTTGTTCCTTTTTTGGAACTTGAGGCCATTTCCTAACCACTTGTTGCTTGGTTGAACAGACCAACCACCACCTTGGTACAACCTCCTTTCAGGTAGTTGTATAAAGCAATAAAGTCTCCCTTGAGCCTACTTTTCTTCAGGCTAAACAACCCCAGTTTTCTCAGCCACTCCTCACAAGACTTGTGGTCTAGACGTCCTGACCCTTCACCAGCTTTATTGCTTTTCTTTGGACATGCTCCAGCACCTCAATGTCCTCCTTGCAGTGAAGTGCCTAAAAATGGACACAGTAGATAGGTACATAGAATGAGAGCTGTAGAGAAAGACATCCACCCATACAAAAAGACTGAAAAAGAATGATACTTGTCATACAGGGCTCACATGGTTTCATTTAGCACTAAGGTAGCTGACACAGTAATAATGATTCAATCCAATAAGTTTTAGCTGTCAGCAGCATCATTGTATAGAATACAATGAGGCAAAGAAGAAGAATCAGTGAAGCACTAAATTCGCATCTCTCTAACAAATTTTGATGCAGACCAGAAGCAGCATAATTATCCATGATGTGCTTTCAGCCCAAATGAAGAAGGGAGGGAAGGCTAGTGAGGGAAGGCTAGGGAGAGATCAGCTAACTGATGACTTTTACTATTTTGACAGAGCCAGACTCTTCTCAGAGGTACACAGTGAAAAGGGTAAGAGAACATGGACAAAAGCTGCATCAAGAGAAAATCTGATTAGAGACAAGAAAAACAAGTCACAATGAGGATGGTCAAACATCAGAGTAGGTCATTCAAAGCAGCTGTGGAATCTTTGGAGGTGCTCCAAATTAGACTGGACAACTGGAGAAACCTGAACTGACTTTGAAGTTGGTTTTGCTTTGAGGAGATCAGACCATAACCAAGGTCAGGCCGACAGGCCT
>VYZX01017304.1:13500-24268 GCA_013401335.1 Brachypteracias leptosomus | reverse complement strand
CCAAGGTAAACCCACCACAAGAGACTACAGCCTCTGGCAGCAAAGCATTGTATGGAATATTTGATCGTTCCACCATCCAGGCAGTTCCTGGTCTTATCCTGCAACACAAATATAGAATCACAGAAATATAGTTTGCCTTAGAAAACTTAGATTGCTTTTGAAAAGAAACACAGAACAGTTGCTTTTCTTAGACAAAGATTAGAAGAAAATTTCCCCAAACTTAAAAGTATAAAGGTCTTAACAATCCAGCTGTGAAGAATATACCCCTTTCTTGGAGGTGGAGTGCTTTCTGCAACAATGAGTTATTTCATACTAACCATAGCAATCAATAGGCTTAAATATGCATTTCACTTTCAAAGATAATTTAGTTAATTAGAAATAAAGCTACTAAAGAGCTGAGAAGGAACATCCATCATGTAATGCAGTTTAATCATTCTAAAAAGCAAACAAGACTAATATTTATAACTTATGCTTTTATAGACAACTGTAAATAATAACTCAGACCTATGTTAGTGATATAAATGAAGAGGTGGGAATTCAGAGCAGATGAAGAGCCTGCTCTTTACAGGTTGCTGAGGTGGAAAGGCCACCATTTCGATTCCTACCTACTTGTTTTCCTGCTGTCAAATGCCAGCGCAGCCACAAAAGACAGACTGTTGTTACAAAGCCAGCACACTGATTTTGTTTCACATTGTGTAGCAGGCTCGTACTTCAGGTCAAGTTTGGGCCATAGCTTTTTAATTTTTCTCGAAATCACTTGGCACACTTCTTGGAGCTATAAAACAAAATGAGTGATGATACCTAACAATTGTATGCGGCGGGGAAAATACATCGCATTCCTCTTGTATGGACAAACTGCAAACATGCAGAAAGCCAGAAGCAAAGCCTACCTTGAAAAGTCACATGCCGAGGGACAGTTTAAGGTTTTGACAAACAGCTAAAGATAAATCCTGTAGTAATAACAGACAGCAAAACGGCACATTTCTCCTAAAAGCATTTATACAGACCCTGGAAAGATGCCCAGAAACAGCCCGAAGCGTGAAAATAAATGATAATATCTATAAGTTTTCCATAATAAGTCAATATGATTAGAGTAGTACATAGATAGCAGGCAGTGAGGATACCAACTTTCTGAAAAGGGAAATTGGAACAGAGGTAGATAAAAGGTGACACTGTAATGCAAAAGCTCTTCTTAAAGGTAGATTATTATTCACTAGAGAAAAATCCTTTGCATTGATGCATACAGAAAATATGCATTTCCTTAGATAAACTTCCTTTTAAACTTCTGGAGACAGAAAAAGAAAAATCAGGTAAACTTTTGCTTCCATCAAGAACAAGCCTGTTCTGTCAAGTGTACAATTATTACTTTCCTATGCCAGAACTGCAAAATAACTATTCAGGAGTGATAATTCTCAGAAGACAGTCCTCACAGCCATGAAGCTGTAATAACTCCATCTGTAGTTTGAAAAAAATCATGATGCCTTACATATTGCCTACATTAAACAGCAAGCATCTGAGGAATTATTTTTTTAAAATCAGTATAAAAAAGACCTGTGCAAAAATCCACATCCATACTTTGATGTTCAACTACTTTAACTAAAATGGATTAGGAATACATTTAAATTGAACATCAATAAACTATTTCTAATTTGGAAAAAGAAGTCCACACAATAATTTGGAGTATTTTGATTACACCAGTGCACATTTGTGTAGAGTAACTCTCAAAGAAGCAATGTGCCATATTAAATTATTTGCTGTTAGAAAGGACCAAAACTTATCTCACTTTTCCAAATTAATAAGGCAGGCTATCTCAAGATCCAATTATTGAAAAATGATGGGGAAGACCTTTCTCTATGTTGAACATACATGAAGAGGAAGAACACAGCCACACGGTAACCTTTTCTGCAGGTGTAGCTCCTGCATCATTCTAAGTGGGGCAAAACCTGGAAGCAGGACAACCATCCAATGTGGCTTGGATGGCCTGAAAACAAAGCAAAGTAGGACACAGAACCTTTCCAAGTTATATCTGCTGTGAACAGCCTTAATTGTCAGCACATGCTATGTGAACCCACTGACACACTGTCAGTGGCACCTGGTAAGTGTGCCAGCCAGGCACAGACGCGCAGGGTCTGTCCTCCTTTGCCACAGCATCTCATTTAGTTAATGCAAACGAGCGTAAGGCACCTGTCACTGGGATCCCGAAGAAAGCTATATGTTTCAGACTTCATTTCAGAGTGAAGTCCATCGATGATCCACTGACAACTCTTGCATCTTGAAAGGAAGAACCTCTGAACTGCGCAAGTTTTCCAAACTTGACACTGCTTTGAAGCGTCCATGACTGGTGCAGTTATCTCCCTACAGGTGCTGTCCTCTGGCTTTATCTGACAGATACTTTGCTCAAAAGTGAAGCACGGCAATGGAAGAGCAAAATCTAGCCCAGCTATGGAAGGAATGCACCCAAAAACCCGCCCGGTCGCACCGAGCGCCTGGAGACGGCGAGGGGAAGGGGGTTCGCTGGACTTGCAGGGGTGGGAACACAATGGACCGAGCCTCGGGAATAAAACACCCAAATCTGACGTTTGCTTCCGCGGGAGGTGGAGGTTTCGGCTAAGCCCGGTGGTGGGAAACCGCCTGCAGCCAGGCGGGCCCGGGGCTGCTGCCGGTGCGCAGCGTTGAGGAGGGGAGGGAGAGGGGGGAAAGGAGGGGGAAAGCCCCTCGCCCGGCCCTGCACCGCCCTCGTCGGCCCCCGCGGCTCTGCCGGGCTCCGCAGCCACGCAAGCCGTGACCAAGGGTGGGAGAGCAGGGTCCTGCTCCCGCCGCCCGGGGAACCCCTCAGCCCGCCGCGCCCGCCCACCGCTGCCCCGCTCCGGGGGCGGGGCCCAGCTGAGGTGCCCGCCCCAGGGCTTTCCCGGAGCGCCTCGGGGTTGGCCCCGCCTCTGGCCCCGGCTCGGCCGTGGGCGGTGCGGTGCGGCCGGCGCGGCCGTTAAAAGCCTTCTCGCCCTCCCGCGCGGGCAGTCGCCGCGGCGCGCGGGGTAGCGGTTGGGCAGCGCCATGCTGGAGAATGGCTCCCTGAAGAACTGCTGCGACCCAGGCGGGCGAGCCCGCTTCGGCTTGGCGGAGCGGGAGGCGGCGGGTACCCCTCGGCCCGCCTGGGTGGTGCCGGTGCTCTCCAGCGTGCTGATCTTCACCACCGTAGTGGACATCTTGGGCAACCTGCTGGTCATCATCTCCGTCTTCAAGAACCGCAAGCTCAGGAACTCAGGTAAGGGCTTGAGCCCCGGCCCCGGTAGCGAGCGCCCAGGGCTTCAGGGGCACCCTGGTCCCCGCCTTTAACTGCCCTCAGGAGACCAGCCTTCTTGTGGAGTCCGTGAAGGCCACCTGCCAGAGGCAGAGGACCAAAGGGTCCCTCTCTCTCGGTGCTTGCCCTGTAGTGTGTGCGGGCACCTTCAAACGCTCATCCTCCCGAGCTCGCTCCCCGCAGCCTGGGCACCATCCTGCCCTGGCCCCTGAGGGCGGGAATGCAGGTCATTAAGCGACTCTTAATGAGGCATTGTGTGGTCTCCATGAAGCTCCTGATGAGGGGAATCGGTGCCATCCAGTTAAAATACCGGAGACAAAGAGCGTGCACAAAACGGTCGGAGGAAGAGAGAAGGAACTTTAAAACTTCAGAGCGCTTTTGAAGAAGTGATGCTGGGCATGTGCCGCATGGGAAAGCGGCTCCACGCTCCGGAGGCTTCATCGGAGTTCTCTCACGAAATTGTCTTTCTTGTTTCCTCACCGCATATTCTTCAACCAGAAAGCAGCAAATAAACTGGGGTGTTCTTCTAGAATCGTGTTCATAGTTTTTCTTTGTGTGCGCTATAATGTGGCTTTGCGTGTTTTGCTTGCTAAACTTACTCGCTTTCTCGTCTCCTCTTTGCCCGGCTGGTTACACGTGTCTACAATTACAGAACTCTGTAGTTGGCACCAACTTCTTGGATTTGCCTCCCTCCAGCCAACTTCGTACCTGAAGCACGCGTGTCCCGCGGCATGTGTGGGACATCCCTCCCTCCGCCCTGCCGGGGGGTCCCTGGTGTGCAGCTGCTGCCCGCACACCTGCCTGTCGAGTATCGCCGAGATATAAGGTNCCCCCCCCCCCCCCCCCCAGATAGTTGTGTATCTGTTAAAATCTTCACAGTATCAACTACTCCCCTAAACTGCTCTCTTCTTCGGGTCTGGAACGCCACCGTGTCGCGGTGCGCACGCAGGTCGGGGTCGCAGAACTTCGCGAAGAGCTGAGGGAGGTCGGATGCACAACGTCCAGTGGGCTCTGTCACATCGTGCCCGGGCTGCTTCCTCACCGGGGGAAGGAGGAACAATTGCTACCTTGTTTCTCCCGGGTGGTTTTTGCTTGTTTGTGGGTTTGTTTTGTTGTTTTTTTTCTTTTCAATGGGTGTCGCTGCCCGAGCGCTATCGTGTTTCCCGTGCAGGGAGCACAGCTCCCGCTCACTGAAGCAGGCACTCATTCGCCCGTCTTTTGAGTTAAACGATGCTTAGGAACAGGGGCAGTTTGGAGCAGTTTGTAGAGAGAAATGGGGTGGAAGCCGCTCGGAGACCAGTCCTTTGGACTGTGCGTTCAAAGGAGCCAAGCCGTTACCGAGAGTGGCAGAGCTGCACCGAGGCCGGTAAAGCCTCACCCGGTGCCGAGGTGGGGAAGGCGGCACTCCCCGTCAGACAGTGGTGCCGGGAGCCGGAGCCCCCAGCTCCCCGGGCAGGGGCCGGACCGAGCCGAGCGGAGCTGGACGCGCTGCCGCGGCGGGGAGGGAGCTCTCCCGGGGGCCCCCCGGGGGTGACCATCGCCCTCCCGGGCTCCTCGGCGCCGGGGGGAAGGCGCATTCCCGGGGAGGTCGGCGCCTGGGCTCCGGGAGGGCGAGCGCAGCTGACCCCAGGCACCAAATCCTGGCCGACGGGGGAGCAAGAGACGGGATCTCTTCTGAACCTCCTGCAAAAACCTCCTTTTCCTCCAACAGAGGGGTGGGTTGGGACTGAAGAGAGCGATGCTAGAAAGATAAGTTTCGAGATACTGATCAAAGTGCTCTGTGAAGTCCTAAGATTCTTGAAATATGGATGGGGTTTTCTTATCTAAATCAAATGCCTACCAACTGATCTCCTTCTAGGATCATCCTCAGTGTGATGTCGCTGACCCTGTCCCAAGGGTCTCTTAATCTTATCTAAATCAAATACTTACTAATTGATCTCCTTCTACGATCATCCTTAGTGTGATGTCACTGGCCCTATCCCAAGGATCTCTTAATCTTTGATAAGTACCATGAAGAATAGCAGGGAGTTCCTTCTGCATAATCTTCATAAGGCTAAATACCTTTTAAGTTTCCAGTTCTTATTTTTCCATCAGAGAGAGATGACTGTTGGGAATGAAGCTGAAAGATGGCAGTTTGGTAAATGTTCACAGAGGTCTTTCCAGAGAAAATTTCTTAAGGAGGGAGCAGGTGGAAGAGGACTGAAGACTGATGTGGGTAGAGTGATGGAGGGAATGTGGAAGTGGTGGAGAGCTTGGGAACCCTGAACCTCCAACAAGGAAAGATGGACAGGCAGGTGGACTTAGAGGTGTTCCTTTCTGAGCAAATCAGAAGCAGCATGTTTGTACTTGAAAAGGGAGCAAATGTGGTGAAATGTCAAGGAAAAATGGCATGAAAGGAGTTAGATTTGTAATAAGGAGAGAAAAGGTGAAGCTAGTGGAATGTTCGTGACAAGACACGGGGAGTCCAGATGACCAAAGAAAAAAAGAAGAGATATAGCACTATGAACGCTTAATTCTCCTTGAAGAAGCTAACGAGGGGTTTTTTTGTGGGGTAAGGATGAGAGTTTGGGACTTCAAATAAGCCAGAGGTGTATTAGGAATACATTAAGCAGCTCTGCCCACTTCTCTAGTACAAATAGTAATCTTGTCTTCAGAAAGCAGAACTGCTTTAGCAAATTTCCAGGGTTTATTCACACTATTCTGTCCTAAGCTTTGCGGAGAAATCTGATAATTGCAAAAGATGTAATTATGTATTGCACCCCTTAATATTAAAACATGATCAAAAGCAAATACATTTTAATGCTGTTATATAATCTGAGACACAAGATTGGAGTGAAATAAAATGACCCATTAGCCTTTATGCTGGTAAGTATTATGTTCAGCAGGAGAGAAGTAGAGAATGGGTAGGATTGGTGCTTTTAGAGCTTGCTCATTCACTCCTTGAACAGTGGGAATTTTGCCAGCTTTACAACACAAGGATTGTTTCAGAGCATACAGAGGCCTCTTTCCCGCGTTTAAATTTGGAGTTGGAGGGGGAGGGGAAAATTTGTGAAGGCTTTTCTAAGTAATGCATAGCATAATTGGTATGAATCAGCATGCTTGCCGTTGTACGTAACTGCACTCATTCTTCCTGTGAAAGGCTGAGCGACTTCTGATCTCTAAAAGTAATTTAATTTACAGAAATTAATGCTTTTATCATTTCTAATTTGAGAGGGAAGTAACTTTGTCCAACACACTACAAAATTAAACAGAACTTTGTATAAGGAAATAATAAAATAAATTAGCCTATCTTGCTATTTGAAATGTCAAACATGTTCTGGATTTTCAAAAGCAACTATTGATTTTGGGTGTCTTCAATTAAGCACGCCCTGTTGAAGGCAGCTTTTAAAGGGCTAAACTTTTGAGGTGCTAAAGTTTACATGTGCTCAACTAAAACTGCAGGATGGTCAAGAATCCTGAAGGTATCTGATCAAGTCAGTTGAAACCACTAGATGCTTTTAAGACTTTCAGGATACATTTGTATAGCCATAACTATAACCATAATTATGGGCTGGGGTAAGAACCTAGTAGGAAGCACTTTGGAAGGTGGGAACTGACAAAGTGTCTCCCACAGGAAGGAGACAAAGCAAACTGTTTGTATTTCATCGGCATCAAGGGCAACATAAAATCAGCAAGAGGTGACAATTAGGTACATTAACTCAATATAATTTTGAAGAGTAGTGAGAACTTGGGACTCTTTGACTTTTGGCAGAAGGCCTAATATTAACCTTGGTGCGCTGCCAAAGAATACATTAGCAGAAAGTGTTATTTTTAGTGCATTGTGTCAGCCCTCTTCAGCCTCTCCACTATTTTCCTTTCTATATACAACAGCTAACACAGCACAAGAGACCCTGATTTCCACTTAAATGACAAGGTGCCATTGCAACACCAATTAAATCAAAATTCATGGTTCTTTTATCTCTAAGAACACGGGTGTGTTTGCATGTTTAGTTCTATCTAATGTGTGTGTAGCTGCACAATATTTCCCATGTGTACATTCATACAAAATGAAACATTCTTGTAAATCTACTAAATAAATATATTTGGCATATAACCAAGTCTTGTACTCTTTTTCGGTACTGTTTCCCTTCCTGTAGCCTTCATTCCACATCTATGTATATTTTCTCCTTTGTTATTGCCGTTCTCAGTTATTCTTCATCTCTTTGGCCACACCAGTTCTCTTTCTCCCCTTTATTCTTCCCACATTATTATTCCTGTCCACTGGGATAGAAGACAGTTGTCTCCTGGGGTGGAATTCATCTCTTAGAAATCTGTCTCTGAACTTCTTCCCTTGGGCTCCCTTTATAATCAATGGAGAAAGATAAGAATTTTCAGGGTATAGTTAATCTAATTTATTTTTGACATCTACAGTAAGATGAGACAATTCAGCCTTTAAAAGTGTTTATTTCTCTCCACTAAAACCAAAGAGAGACTACCTCAATGTAGTCACCTACATTTAAGTGAGAAGAAATCAACATATGAAGTCAGAAGTCATCATGTAGTTATTCTAGTAACTTGTCAAGTTCCATTTTTAAATTTCACAGAATTACATAATGGCTTGGGATGGAAAGGAACTTAAAGATCATCTAGTTCCAATTTGGCTACCATGAGCAGGGACACTTCCACTACACCAAGGTTGCTCAAAACCCCATCTAACCTGGCCTTGAACACTTCCAGGGAGGGAACATCCACTACTTCTCTAGGCAACCTGTCCCAGTGCCTCATCACCCTCATAGTGAACAACTTCTTTCTTACATCTAGTCTAAATCTACCCTCTTTCAGTTTAAAGCTATTATCCTTTTTCCTATCACTACATGCTCCTGTAAAAAGTCTCTCCAGCTTTCTTGTAGGTTCACTTTAAGTACTGTAAGGCTGGTATAAGGTCTTCCCCAGAGCCTTCTTGAGGCTGAACAACCCCAACTCTCCCAGTCCGTCCTCAGAGGGGGGATACTCCAGCTCTCTGATCATCTTCGTGGACCTCCTCTTTACTCACTTCAACAGTTCCATGTCCTTNCCATCATAGAAGGCTACCAAATTTGTCAGGCATGATTTGCCCTTAGTGAAGCCATGTTGGCTGTCACCAATCACCTCCTTATTTTCTATGTGCCTTTAGTATAGTTTCCAGAAGGATCTTGCTGGGCACAGAGGTGAAACTGACTGGCCTGTAGTTCCCTGGGTCTTTCTTTTTACCCTTTTTAAAAATGGGGGTGATGTTTCCCCCTTTCCAGTGAGGGGGAATGTCACTGGACTTCCACAACTTCTCAGATATGATGGATAGTGGCTTAGCAACTTCGTCTGCCAGTTCCCTCAGGACCTGCTGATGCATCTCAAGTCCCATGGACTTGAGCACCTTCATGTTCCTTAGATGGTCTCAAACCTTACCTTCTACAGTGGATGGTTCTTCATTCTCTCAGTCCTTGCGTTGGCCTTCTGTGACTTAAGACTTTGTGGCTGCAGGACTTGCTTGTGAAGACTGAGGCAAAGAAGTTATTGAGTATCTCAGCCTTCTCAATGTCCTGGTAAGCAGATCTCCCATTTCCTTCCAGAGAGGGCCCACATTTTCCCTAGGCTTCCTTTTATCACTGATGTACTTTTTAGAAGCTTTTCTTGTTGCTCTTGATGTCCCTGGCCGGATTTCATTCTATTAGATCCTTCCTAATCTGATCCCTGTCTGCTTGGACAATTTCTCTGTATTCTTCCCAGGCTACCTGCCCTTGTTTTCACCCTCTGTAGGCTTCCTTTTTTTTAGTTTCAGTTTGTCCAGGAGGATCATGTTCATCTGTGCTAGCCCCCTGCTCTTTTTGCTTGGCTTTCTCTTTGTTGGGATACATCACCTCTGACCTTGGAGGAGGTGATCCTTTAATATTAACTGGCTTTCTTGGGCCCTTCTTCCCTCCAGGGCCTTATCCTATGGTACTCTACCAAGCAAATCCCTGAAAAGATCTGGTCTTCTGAAGTTCAGGGTAGTCAGCTTGCTATGTACCCTCCTTGCTGTCCTAAGGATCTTGAACTCCTCCTCCATTTCATGGTCTCTGTAGTCAAGGCTGCCCTTGAGCTTCACATTCCCCAAGAGCCCCTCCTTGTTTGTGAGAACAATGTCCAGCATAGCACCTCTCCTTGTTGGCTCCTTTATCACTTTAAGAAGGAAATTATCATCAACACATTCCAGGAACCTTCTGGATCGCTTATGCCCTGCTGTGTTGTTCCTCCAACAGATATTGGGGTGGTTGAAGTTTCCCATGAAGACCAGGGCTTGTGAACGTGAGGCTGCTCCTATCTATTTATAGAGGGCCTCATCCACTTGGTCTTCATGGTCAAGTGGTCCCATATAATGTCACCTGTCTCTGCCCTCTCTTTAGTCCTGACCCATAAGCTCTCGGTTGATTCCTCATCCTTCCCCAGATGGAGGTCCATGCACTCCAGCTGTCATTGACATAGAGGGCAACACCCTCTCCTCATCTCCACTGCCTGTCCTTGCTAACAAGCCCATATCTTTACATTCCAACATTCCAACCATAGAAGCCATCCCACCACATCTCCACAATGTCAATAAGATCATAAATTTGCACATTTGCCTCCTCTTCACTGCCTGTTCTCCAAACGATAATATAGATTCAAATAAGACTGACATAAAATTAAAAAAAAGAAAATCATTACCAATTCAACTGAAATGTTCAATATGCTTCCTGGGTCCTGAAACTGCTTGATGAAATTGTCTTTTACTATCATGAGGGATGCTGACAAGATTATATTTTGATGAGCAGAGTGTGAGATCCCACTCTTTCAGCATTTGTATTCCTGACTGCTCATACTCTGGATCCATGGACATCTTAGCCCTGGGACTGTGTGTGTTTGGCCTTCACATACTCTCTCACATCAGGATCTCTAGCCTTGAAGCTGCCCAATACTAAGAAATTCCTGGGAACATGACTTAAACGTTCACAAAAGTTCATCAAACCCAACACTTTAAGTGTTTTATTTGGTTCTTCTATTTCTTTGTAATGATACTATGGTTCAAATATTTTTTAATTTTAACTTTGTGCTTATTAGTTGCTAATTTATAGTGTATATTTTTACTTGTAGAGTTAAAATTGTCATTTAACTTGGATGAATCATTTCACTAGCTGTGCCATATTAATGGAGAATAAACACATTTTTACCTTTCAGCCTTTGTTTTTCCATGGTAAACAAGCCAAATGCTTTCAATTTCCTCTAATTAGCCAAGCTTTTAGTTTTCCTAACTGTTTTAGGCTTTTCACTTCACTTATCCCAGATAAATTTATCTGTCTCGAACAAGAGAAAACTGAACTGTTCACAGTAATGCAGGTGAAGAACTACCAATATCTTCAAGAAAATAATATTAACATTCTATTCTGTTCCATCCTTTCCTGGATGAACAAGATGGACCTGGTATGCCTTGGAGCCACATTT
>VYZX01017304.1:0-11031 GCA_013401335.1 Brachypteracias leptosomus | reverse complement strand
GCCTTGAACACTTCCAGGGAGGGAACATCCACTACTTCTCTAGGCAACCTGTCCCAGTGCCTCATCACCCTCATAGTGAACAACTTCTTTCTTACATCTAGTCTAAATCTACCCTCTTTCAGTTTAAAGCTATTATCCTTTTTCCTATCACTACATGCTCCTGTAAAAAGTCTCTCCAGCTTTCTTGTAGGTTCACTTTAAGTACTGTAAGGCTGGTATAAGGTCTTCCCCAGAGCCTTCTTGAGGCTGAACAACCCCAACTCTCCCAGTCCGTCCTCAGAGGGGGGATACTCCAGCTCTCTGATCATCTTCGTGGACCTCCTCTTTACTCACTTCAACAGTTCCATGTCCTTCTTATGTTGGTGGCCCCAGAGCTGAATGCAATACTCCAGGTAGGTTCTCACAAGAGCAGAGTAGAGGGGGAGAATCACTTCCCTTGACTTGCTGGTCACACTTCTTTTGATGCAGCCCAGTTGGCTTTCTGGGCTGCAAACAGAGTGCCAGGTCACGTTGATCTTCTTGTCAACCTACATTTCCAAGTCCTTCTATGCAAGGCTGCCCTCAATTCATTCATCATCCAGCCTGTATTTGTGCTTAGGGTTGCCCCAACCCATGTGCAGGACTTTGCACTTGGCCTTGTTGAACTCCATGAGGCTCACACAGGCCCACCTCTTAAGCCTGTCAAGGTCCCTCTGGATGCCATCCCTTCTCCCCAATGTGTCAACTACACCACACAGCTTGGTGTCATCCACAAGCTTACTGAGGGTGCACTCAATCCCACTGTCCATGTTGCTGACAAAGATGCTAAACAGCACTGATCCCAGTATCATTCCCTGAGGAACACCACTTGTCACTGGTCCCCACTTGGACATCAAGCCGCCGACTGCAACTCTTTGAGTGGGACCATGCAGCCAAATCCTTACCCACCAAGTGGTTTATTCATCAAATCCATGTCTCTCCAACTTAGAATCAAAGATGTTGTTTAGGGTAGTGTTAAATGCTTTGCATAAGTCCAGGTAGATGATGTCAGTTGCTCTTCCCTTATCCACCAACACTGTAACCCCATCATAGAAGGCTACCAAATTTGTCAGGCATGATTTGCCCTTAGTGAAGCCATGTTGGCTGTCACCAATCACCTCCTTATTTTCTATGTGCCTTTAGTATAGTTTCCAGAAGGATCTTGCTGGGCACAGAGGTGAAACTGACTGGCCTGTAGTTCCCTGGGTCTTTCTTTTTACCCTTTTTAAAAATGGGGGTGATGTTTCCCCCTTTCCAGTGAGGGGGAATGTCACTGGACTTCCACAACTTCTCAGATATGATGGATAGTGGCTTAGCAACTTCGTCTGCCAGTTCCCTCAGGACCTGCTGATGCATCTCAAGTCCCATGGACTTGAGCACCTTCATGTTCCTTAGATGGTCTCAAACCTTACCTTCTACAGTGGATGGTTCTTCATTCTCTCAGTCCTTGCGTTGGCCTTCTGTGACTTAAGACTTTGTGGCTGCAGGACTTGCTTGTGAAGACTGAGGCAAAGAAGTTATTGAGTATCTCAGCCTTCTCAATGTCCTGGTAAGCAGATCTCCCATTTCCTTCCAGAGAGGGCCCACATTTTCCCTAGGCTTCCTTTTATCACTGATGTACTTTTTAGAAGCTTTTCTTGTTGCTCTTGATGTCCCTGGCCGGATTTCATTCTATTAGATCCTTCCTAATCTGATCCCTGTCTGCTTGGACAATTTCTCTGTATTCTTCCCAGGCTACCTGCCCTTGTTTTCACCCTCTGTAGGCTTCCTTTTTTTTAGTTTCAGTTTGTCCAGGAGGATCATGTTCATCTGTGCTAGCCCCCTGCTCTTTTTGCTTGGCTTTCTCTTTGTTGGGATACATCACCTCTGACCTTGGAGGAGGTGATCCTTTAATATTAACTGGCTTTCTTGGGCCCTTCTTCCCTCCAGGGCCTTATCCTATGGTACTCTACCAAGCAAATCCCTGAAAAGATCTGGTCTTCTGAAGTTCAGGGTAGTCAGCTTGCTATGTACCCTCCTTGCTGTCCTAAGGATCTTGAACTCCTCCTCCATTTCATGGTCTCTGTAGTCAAGGCTGCCCTTGAGCTTCACATTCCCCAAGAGCCCCTCCTTGTTTGTGAGAACAATGTCCAGCATAGCACCTCTCCTTGTTGGCTCCTTTATCACTTTAAGAAGGAAATTATCATCAACACATTCCAGGAACCTTCTGGATCGCTTATGCCCTGCTGTGTTGTTCCTCCAACAGATATTGGGGTGGTTGAAGTTTCCCATGAAGACCAGGGCTTGTGAACGTGAGGCTGCTCCTATCTATTTATAGAGGGCCTCATCCACTTGGTCTTCATGGTCAAGTGGTCCCATATAATGTCACCTGTCTCTGCCCTCTCTTTAGTCCTGACCCATAAGCTCTCGGTTGATTCCTCATCCTTCCCCAGATGGAGGTCCATGCACTCCAGCTGTCATTGACATAGAGGGCAACACCCTCTCCTCATCTCCNGGGCCCACATTTTCCCTAGGCTTCCTTTTATCACTGATGTACTTTTTAGAAGCTTTTCTTGTTGCTCTTGATGTCCCTGGCCGGATTTCATTCTATTAGATCCTTCCTAATCTGATCCCTGTCTGCTTGGACAATTTCTCTGTATTCTTCCCAGGCTACCTGCCCTTGTTTTCACCCTCTGTAGGCTTCCTTTTTTTTAGTTTCAGTTTGTCCAGGAGTATCATGTTCATCTGTGCTAGCCCCCTGCTCTTTTTGCTTGGCTTTCTCTTTGTTGGGATACATCACCTCTGACCTTGGAGGAGGTGATCCTTTAATATTAACTGGCTTTCTTGGGCCCTTCTTCCCTCCAGGGCCTTATCCTATGGTACTCTACCAAGCAAATCCCTGAAAAGATCTGGTCTTCTGAAGTTCAGGGTAGTCAGCTTGCTATGTACCCTCCTTGCTGTCCTAAGGATCTTGAACTCCTCCTCCATTTCATGGTCTCTGTAGTCAAGGCTGCCCTTGAGCTTCACATTCCCCAAGAGCCCCTCCTTGTTTGTGAGAACAATGTCCAGCATAGCACCTCTCCTTGTTGGCTCCTTTATCACTTTAAGAAGGAAATTATCATCAACACATTCCAGGAACCTTCTGGATCGCTTATGCCCTGCTGTGTTGTTCCTCCAACAGATATTGGGGTGGTTGAAGTTTCCCATGAAGACCAGGGCTTGTGAACGTGAGGCTGCTCCTATCTATTTATAGAGGGCCTCATCCACTTGGTCTTCATGGTCAAGTGGTCCCATATAATGTCACCTGTCTCTGCCCTCTCTTTAGTCCTGACCCATAAGCTCTCGGTTGATTCCTCATCCTTCCCCAGATGGAGGTCCATGCACTCCAGCTGTCATTGACATAGAGGGCAACACCCTCTCCTCATCTCCACTGCCTGTCCTTGCTAACAAGCCCATATCTTTACATTCCAACATTCCAACCATAGAAGCCATCCCACCACATCTCCACAATGTCAATAAGATCATAAATTTGCACATTTGCCTCCTCTTCACTGCCTGTCCTCCAAACGATAATATAGATTCAAATAAGACTGACATAAAATTAAAAAAAAGAAAATCATTACCAATTCAACTGAAATGTTCAATATGCTTCCTGGGTCCTGAAACTGCTTGATGAAATTGTCTTTTACTATCATGAGGGATGCTGACAAGATTATATTTTGATGAGCAGAGTGTGAGATCCCACTCTTTCAGCATTTGTATTCCTGACTGCTCATACTCTGGATCCATGGACATCTTAGCCCTGGGACTGTGTGTGTTTGGCCTTCACATACTCTCTCACATCAGGATCTCTAGCCTTGAAGCTGCCCAATACTAAGAAATTCCTGGGAACATGACTTAAACGTTCACAAAAGTTCATCAAACCCAACACTTTAAGTGTTTTATTTGGTTCTTCTATTTCTTTGTAATGATACTATGGTTCAAATATTTTTTAATTTTAACTTTGTGCTTATTAGTTGCTAATTTATAGTGTATATTTTTACTTGTAGAGTTAAAATTGTCATTTAACTTGGATGAATCATTTCACTAGCTGTGCCATATTAATGGAGAATAAACACATTTTTACCTTTCAGCCTTTGTTTTTCCATGGTAAACAAGCCAAATGCTTTCAATTTCCTCTAATTAGCCAAGCTTTTAGTTTTCCTAACTGTTTTAGGCTTTTCACTTCACTTATCCCAGATAAATTTATCTGTCTCGAACAAGAGAAAACTGAACTGTTCACAGTAATGCAGGTGAAGAACTACCAATATCTTCAAGAAAATAATATTAACATTCTATTCTGTTCCATCCTTTCCTGGATGAACAAGATGGACCTGGTATGCCTTGGAGCCACATTTTCCTTTCATTTAATAGCATCATATAGATGACTCTTCTTGGCTACATCAGTTTAGAGCAACCTTCCAGGCACAGAAATTCCAAGTCCAGCTTTTATTAAATAACGATGATTAGTTGGTACAGCCAGTTTGTATAAGCTCACATTGAACTTTATTTCATTTGTCTTTAGCTGCATCTTTAATTTTCTCTTCCTTCCAAATTTGCTTTTGCAGCCTTGCCTAAAATTAAGATGAGATTAAGAAGTCCAAAGATTTATTGATTCCTTCTTCCTTTGAAGCCAATTCAGACCTTAAATACAAGTGCCATGTTAGGGCATACTCTGTGGTAGACAAATGAATCTTCCAGAGGTGGCAATACTGGTTTAGTTTTCTCATTACTTCCTGACTAGTTGTTTTTCTGACTTATTGCTAGCCCCATTCATACAAAAAGAAACGGCAGTTGTGCCAGCACCATAGCAAGGGAGGAGGAAATGGGTAGTAAAGTGTGAGAGCACCACGGCTGCAGGTGAGTCATGGCAAAACTGCTCTTTGGGATGCATGTGGGAGCTGAGCTCTGTGCCACAGCCTGAGAAAAATCAGCACTTCCCTACTAGCAGTGAGGACCAGAGAACACATTTGGTCCCTTTTTACAGGTCCCACATGTAGCTCTGTCATTCAGAACCCATGACACTAGCTCTGAGATAACAGCTGTTAAAAAAATCCTACTGTCAAGTATATTCAATCTCTCTGACATTTGTGCTTTATTGTATCTATGTTAATTCCATAACTGCCAGCCTAGCTTGTCCCCAAGACTACTGTTATTGTCCTTATTAAAAAAAGTAGAAAAATCTTTCTTCAGACCAGCAGCCATTAAGCTGATTTTCAGATTCCACCTCCACAGTAACTCCTCTTTCATTTTTCTTTTTGTTAATGTTGTAAAAGGGCATTTTATTTGTTTTAGAAGTCTTTATAAAGCCAATGGAGTTTACGGCTTTGTCAGTTCCCATTTTATCCATTTTTGTGCTCTCTATCCATTTTCTTTGGGGGAACATATCTTTTCTTGTTCCTTCTTGTCTTATTTCTTGTCCCTGAAACCCTCGCTGAGACAACTTTTCCTCCAGATAGATCTGGAACTTTTTTTCATATTTTTTCCCTCTTTTGTATATTTAATTTGAAGAAATGCCAGGCTTCCTCCACATTCAAGTCCCTAAGCTCCTCAATACAATTGACTTCACTTTCCTAATTAGATTCTTCTATTTATCAAAATATGCAAAACCTCTTCTTGGTTATGTCTGTTTTGTTTATTCTTCCATTTAATTTAAACAAAATAATCTTGCCTGCTTTCAATACAATCTTATTTTCTGTGACAGGCTCTTCAGGCATGTCTTTATCAAAACAAAGGCCAGGGTATGTTGGCAAACAAACTCTGTATTGAAGAAATCTACTGGGTTTATGTCCAGAACTCAACAGCCATTAGTATGTTTATTGTCTTCTTTGAGATATGAGCTGTAATGTCCCATTGTTAAATTGTTTCTGTATTTTCCTACTAAAACAGACGTGATCTCATCCTACTGCAGGTTTCTGTGTACTTCCCTTCACATTGTCTTTACAACTCTTCCCAATGCAATTTTGGCTTTTACCAGGATGTCATCCTCTCTCTTTTTTAATTTTCCCTTTTATGAAGGCTATAGACCTGTCAGTTAATGTTTATCTTCTCTGATCATTGGTGCAATTCCATTCTAACATAATTATTTCCATAAAGTTTGGTTTTAATTTCTCATTTGGCTTGGATCCCTTATTTTGTTGCATAGGTTCCTGGAATTCTTTTACTGTCTCTACTGCTTTTTTTATTATGACTCCAGTCAAACTTCTCAGTCTTTAAGCTCCTGTTTTCTATATTTGCTGCCACCACCTTCCTGAAGCCAAAATTCCCCCTGCCCTGGGTGTTAAATGAAGAAATTATATGATTCCTTCTCAGGCTCTCTTCCCATCTCTCAATTTCAAATTCTTTTTATTCATTCTGCCAGCTTGGATTGCAAGCTGGTATCCCATATGCTTAGGTGAAGAGTGTCCATGAAGATATGAAACCTCTTCTCAGAGTATACCTCCAAATGATCAATACTCTGAGTCTTTCTACATCACTTCTAGAGTTATTCACTCATGTGCCAATGACTCATTTCATACTTCTAATTACATTTCTTTTCTTGGAGAGGAAGAAGAGTAAGTTCATCACCAATTTCATCCTCTTTTCTGTGAGACTCAGTTCAAACAGTAACCAGCTATTATAACCAGTTATAACAGTGTAACAGTTACTAGTTACTATAAAATAAAAATTTAAAATCTGTTAACCTGTTAATAATTCCAAAAGTAAAAGGGCAAAGTGAAAAACCAGTATTGTTCATCTGCAAATTAGGAAAATTACTTTAACAAAGGAAGTATCCTTTAGTGAAAGGAAGTAAACCTTGCAAATAAATTTGGAAAAAGTGAAAATCAGAGACCTAAGAATGTTCTAGGTAAGAAGAAATCTAAAGAATATATCATTCTAAAATATTTTGGAAGTAGAAAATTGTAAGGAAATTATTAACCTAAAGGGTCTGAAAGAAGCATTTAGGAGTACAGAAACATCATAAAAGATAAATAATTTTGTATGAATCTGCATCATAGGGAATGCTAAGGAGATAAGCAGCTTCTTGAAAAGCAATAGGATATGGCTTTATATGACATTGTATATAAAATAAGAGATTGCCTTAGAGAAGATAGAGTACAATCATCTTTTTTTCTTCATCTTAGAGAATCACGACACAAGACTAAGGACATGTTCAGCATAATTTGGAGATGGAGAATAGTAAAATGGAAGTCATTTTCTCTAACGCTAAGTAAACTGTGGAAGTCAGGAATTTGGTAAATTTAAAAAACTCCTGGGTCTCCTGTGAATATTTTGGAAGTATAAAGTCATAATGGCTACATAATGGCTAATGTTACCAAAAGCTGGAGAAAGTATGGAATGTATTAGTGGCAAGTGTAAATCAAATCCTAGCAATGAACCTCTTAATCTGAGGTAGGTTATTTCATAGCTATAGGGTACTTTGTATCCTCCTTTGGAGCACTTGCCAATACCATATTGGAAAATAATTTACAATTTTCTTTTATTCCATAGAGGAAGTGATCAATTTATTGATAAGCAAGTAGGAAGTATATTGCCAAGATCAGTTCTAGGACACTTTTATTTTAGAATATAATACTAGGTTCTATTCCACTTGGTAAATGGAGCTATGGGTGTGCTTATCTTTAGAGGAAATAGAATGATAAGTGTTTAGTTGAACTGAAGAGCTATAAGGGTTTTCTTGAACCTACAATGGAAATATCTAAGGGTATATTTACATTATATATTTCATTTGCCATAAGTGCATTCTACCCGTATTCTGTGCAAAAAGAAAACCAAAGGACAATGTCAGCACGAAGCTTTGCCTGCAACACCATACCCAGGATCTCCACAGATCAAAGTTTAACAGTCACGCAGCTTGTTTTTTTTTTTCAAATCAGGGTATGAATAAGTTTCCTTTCATCTTCCTGAAATAATCAATACAATAATATCCTCAGAAATTGGAAATTAGAAAGACCTCTTTGCAGCCACACTATATCAATTGCAATGTGTCTTAGCAGCACTCCTTTTGTTGCCAGCTCTGTTCTGAACTGGCATTTCTTTTGCAAGACTTTCTGACTGCATGAGCCATAAGCTCTCTATGGTAAACCTCTATTCTTGGATGGACCAGCAGAAGCAACTCAAGTGGTTCATGGTGTCCTTTGGCACAATCAGCCAAAGAGCTGAGAGACCAAATTTAGTCACAGAGACCCAGGACACCTCGCTTTAAAAGACCAATTTTTTTTGACTATTCTTAGCAGATATATATTCACCAGGTGGTTTGAAACACTCTATCAAGGATGTTATAGGAGACTACATTCACCTCATTAAATTAGAGATAACCTATTCCACTACTCCTACTCCAATTCAGATCTATTCTGAGTACCAGTATCTTCAGATATGCTCCAGATTTTAGTTTCTTAGAAGTTATCCTTTACAAGCACATATTGGTACCTTGAAGTAGGCTGTCAAGTGCATTGCCTTGTTCCCAAGAGTACATATGAAAACAGAGATGTTAGCCTGAGCTGATAAAACAAAACCAGATTTTTTCCTTGCAGAAAGGAAGAAATGCTATGGTAATTTTCATCTCCCTAAAAATCAATCTGGGTGGTTATTCTAGTTTTTAAACTCCCACCTTGACATGGGCATAAAACAGACTTTCTGACAGCAAAGTGCAATGGAAATATATCTAAATCACCGTGGATGCAACTCCACTGCCCTCCTTAACAGTAATAGCTGCTTTGGAATCTTCTGGTTTACTTTTGGTTTCAATATTGATGAGGACTGAGCTATATCACAGAGTCAGCATTTTCCTGACAGTTCAGTTGTGTATAGGACAATCACTTCTTGATATGACAACGGATAACAGCTTAAACATTCATCATATTACTAGGATCTTGACTGCTGGGATTCTTTTTTAATTACTTATTTATTATAGAGGTATTTGATTACACTGGTGAATAAATGCTGCTTAAATTATGTCTGAAATAAAAAACATAAGCCTTCTCACAGAGTTACTGATTTTTTCATCTGCTTTTTATGGACTTGGCTCATTTTCAATGTTTAAATACCTGTTTTAAAATTATAATAATATTATATGACACTGCTACAAACATTGTCATCTTTCTACTATATAACAACATCTGTTCATCTTTTGGTTTAGATTACCATATTTGCATAATAAGGGAAACAATTGTCAGAAAATATCACATACAGCCACTGGAGCTAGCGATCTGACTAACAGGAAAAATATCTGCTTAATAGATCAGCCTTGTAAATATAATTATGTTAACTAATTATAAGTTAACAGCTATCATCAAATTGTAGAATATATTGCTGCAAAAAAAACAAGGACCTATAAATGGCATCTTCATGTCTCTAGGATTTACTCAAATCCTGCTTGAAATTCTCAGTGTCCTCTCATTTTAAAGTCAGTGCAATTTTCCAATTACCTCAGCATACACAGCATTTCATCTGGGTTCAAATAGCGAAAAGAATCTTATATCACAAGGCTATCACCTATGAATAGGTGTAATCTTATCAACCGATATTTTTATTTCCTACTTTTCATTGAAATGAAAATAATCTACTTATTAAATGTTACCTGCACAGCTTTTTCAAAAATGTCGTCTATTCAAGCTGCTCATACTGTGCAGATTCTGCCCATGGTGAAGTTCATCAGTGTTGTAGTCTTTAGGGCCTTTTAAATATGTTCTTAGAAGTAGACAACTCTATTCAACTTCTCTACTAAGTAAAAGGATGTTTAAAATGTGCTGCTTTGGTTCAAGACAAGTAAAGACATTCAGTTGTAGTCACTACATGCCAACTGGGAGCTATCACAGCCCACCTTTCTGTGAACTACAACGTACGGTTCTTAAGACTCTTGGGAGTTTATGTTCAAGAGACATTCAAGCCAATTTGTATGAAATCAGGTATTACTCACTGGCGTGCACAGAGTGTAATTTTTGGGTTGTTACAGAGGAAAAGTTTCATACCCCACCTTAACTGGAATGTCTTCACTCAGACAAACCTCCTGGTCTGCAAATTCAAGACAGCACACAACTTTAACGCACCTTTATACTTTCTTCCATGTTGTCCTTTAAAAATAGAGAGTGTCCTGGAGGCACCCACGAAACAGGCAGCAGCAGCTACCCAAAATGCAGATTTATTCCAATCAAAATTGCCTGGAACTCCTTCCAACAAAATTAAATCACAAGTTCAGTCTGGAATGTGCCACTACAAAACTAATTCCCAAGCTTTAAGCAATATTCTTTCTAGAAAGATGAAGTAAATGTGCGCACACTCACTTGTAAAGGGAAAACCTCCCACACAATGGTACCCTAAAAAGGGTCTCTCACCCGAAGAGGGTGAGGGCTCACTCAAGGATATATCCAGAAGAAATATTCTCTCAACAAAAGGGGGAATGAAGACTCACTCAATCCACAGAATTGTCCTTGGATGACATCTGGTTCCAAAGGGAGGGATCCATGACAGCAAAACCTGCTTGCTGCAAGGGAACTGACTCAAAATTGGCTCTCCAGTGAGGCTCTCTAATGATCTGTGGTTATTCTAGTTGGGGACTGGTGCACAACAAAGGCAGGGTAAGTTTAATGACCTGATCTTCATCAGGTTTTTTGCAAGCTCTGGTCTTTGTCAGGTTTTTGTCAGGGCAGCTGCATCTGCCACAGAGGGCCATCCCTTTTAGCTTTTCAGGTAAAAGTTAATTCCTCTATTTTCTTCAAAGCACCTCAGCAAACTTCTGATGTAGCAAACTGCACAGTGGCTGCTACTGCGCTGCTCTGAAGTAAAGCCACTCGTAGCCAAGGACATTTTTAGCCTCATACTTCGAGGCTGTTAACAATTCTGAGTACAGGCTTAAGGACTGCATCCTTCCTGTATGTATCTAAAAGTTGCTAAGAATGGTGGTTATCCACCATACTCAATAGAGAGATATGCAGAAAGAGTCAGCATGTCATTACTTCTGCATAAGCATGAAATTAATATAACAGATTTCCCAAG
>VYZX01017303.1:34159-51527 GCA_013401335.1 Brachypteracias leptosomus | reverse complement strand
AGACAGACCCACTACACTGTCAACCACTGAGAAACCTCAATGGTAAAGCCCACATGAGCAGTCTGGAATGTCTCACTGCCATCTCGTGTTTACTCATGCCATAGTACTCTGATTTTCCCTCAACTGTTTAACAATTCCCAAAGTACATCAGTTTTGAAATTCCTCCCAAGCCCCAAGCAGCAAAACAACAAAAAATTGTTTAACCATCACTAAATAGAGTTGCCATGAACAAAATGTATCACTGATACAAAATTTGCCTTAGTGATCAGGAGGTGTTAGAGGCAGTTGAAATCTAATAAGGAAATCCATCCATCAGAATAAACAAGCAGTCAGAATCAGAGCAGCACAGGGGAAGAGAGACGAAGTCAACAAATTGTTTTAACCATAAATAATTAAAAAATTAACCAGCATTCACATCTTGCAGTGTAAAAGCACAATCAGAGGCCACCACACCACCACATTAGCTAAGAAGACAGACTTCAGGCACTGCAAAAGAAAAATAGATTTGCTTCTCAAACACTGTTAAGCTCTTGTCAGGCCAAATACATATCAGGTTGAAAAAAATGGCGCCTTCTATGGTGCAGGGGCTAAAAGTACAAACAAAAGAGGTCTTGCTAGATGTGGCACGAGGTTAGGACAATAGTCACTCCAAAGCCTCTAATGCAACTGCTAACAAGTGCAGTAAGACCATGTTTGTTGCTCAGCTACCTTCTACATCAAAAACGTTGAAAGACAAGAAAGTGGAGGTGAAATAGATGGTTTGGAATAAAAGAAGAGCTGAAATGAAATTTTACTCAATTGCAGTCTGAAAGTTTATAAATTAGGGTTTTCTCCCAAAATAGAGGTAAGAGTAAGCAAGCTAACCAAAGCAGGGCAGCTTTCTTAGGCTCACTGATGTTAGCTGAGTTGGGAAATGACCCTTATCTCCCCAGGGAGTATTACCCCAACTCTTCAGAGCAAGGGGCCACAAGCTTTTCTTTATGCTGTTTAAATTCAGAAGCATCTTGTGAAGCTAAATACGTAGTGAAACAGTCTGGAGATACAGGGGATACTACTTGCTCTTCTTTTCACTTCAGCATATGCATAATGCCCAAAGATCTTGAGTTAGCTTTCCAATACCTCATTCTGGCATGTGAAGAAGTTGGTATCTGCAAGGATCTCCTCAGGAGCAACATGAATTCAACCAGGCTCAAGCTCACCTTTGCACAAACAGGGCTGTCTGTTCCCAGGGCCAACCCAGTCCTGGAAGCAGAAGAGGTGCCTCAACAGAAATGTGGGCAGTACTCTTCATATAACCTCTCATGGTGCCCTGTAAGCCCAATTTTTTTTTTGCACAGCCCGTACCACATTCGCATCACCAGAGACTTTCTAAACCACCTTGCATGCAGCATGGCTTATTAGGTGTGGAACAGCTCTGATGTACACCGGTGTCTCTAAGTTCTAGTTTTTCCCTCCCATTATCCACTCTACTCCCTTGTCTGTCTAGTTATTGAACAATTGTGAGCACTCTGAATCCAGAAAAAAATGCCAGTTTTCTTTTTTCTTCTTTCTTTCTAAATCTCTTCACTGGCTCATAACAGGATATTGTGATGCAGCTGAAGTTGAAGTCAGCTCGAAAGCAAGTAGGATTCATTTTAACAAGGCTGCACCCAGCTTCTGGGGTTTTGAGTTTAACTCTCCATGAAAAACTATGTGGTTCCTGGAGGGAAACTTAGCCTGTGTACTTCAGGGCTTGAAATGAGGGGGTTTTTAGGATAGAGGTTTATAGAATTTTCTGTCACTTACTACAAAGCTCCCAGAATCATTCCAGTGTTTTAAGATAGCCAGAGAAATAAAATACCAAACTGTATTTGTGTTAGATGTTTTTCAGTTCAGGCACTAGAGACCAAAGCAATTTTTGGGAGGAATACCTCATGGATATTCCACTTTATTGCTCCATGTGCTTGTAAAGAACCAGTGAAAGGGGGCTCAGGCAGAGCAGAGATGTGTGGAAAAGCCAGGCAAGGCTCTTCTTCAGCCACAGAGTGTAGGGCACACTGTTATGCAGAGGTCCAAGTGCTTGGAGAGAAGTAGTTGGCTGGGTAGCTCCACGAACAACCATGCCAAAAGTGAGAGTCAATGAAAGCAGTGCAATCCCCCTTGGAGCCAGAGCAGAAACCACAGAATGCATTTGCTGTGACAGCACGCTCCTTTTCCCTCCTTTTCCCTCCTCCATTTTCCCCAAAGGCAGTGAGAGATGTCGTATTAACTGTAATAGAAGGAAATTGTGGCATAGCACAGCTACCAGACGTAGCTGTAACTCTGCCTCCGTAGTACCACTAACCCAGAAGAGCAGGTCTTAAGCACGAATGATGTTTCATGGCCAGTGCCAGCACATCAAAGCCAGCTCCCATTTTTTGTAAGCTGTAGCTACACATCTCATTTTGACACAGATAATCTCCCACTGTTTGCTTGAGCGAAGCAGTAAAGAATGAGACCTTTCCCTCAAGTGGTGCAGTGTAACAAGAGCTCCTAGTGCATCCACATTTATCTAACAAATGTACACCATATAAACAGTAAAGATCTTGTCCTTTAATATTTGTATCTTGAAAGTACTTCAACATTAGGCATTGGAGGGTAACATGTGATTCTTGGGGTGCTTTTAGCCTTACTAAACTAAAGAAAAATAGTCAGGGTTTTGGTTCATTTTCAATTCTACATCTTGCAAAAAACCCTAACCCAAAACAGTCACCAAAGTCTCACTGCTACAAGAATTATGCCCCAAAATAATGATGTTCCTTTGAAGCCAGAGCTAGGAGCTTGTAAATCCTAGTGCAGCAATTACCCTGCTGCAAAAGGCTTCAGACTGATGGTGCTCTGCCAATACACACAATGAGGGGTGCACATACCTGCCCCAGATGCTGCTTCGGGTGCCTGGCACAGTGTAGCGAAGGGTAACAGACTGGCAGGACTGAGAAGACTCCTCCATCCTTTCCCTTTTTAAAATTTCTTTGTATTGAAAAAAATAATCACATATAGGCATACAGGAAAGACATTAAAAAATATTAAAAACTTCTGAGTTTATTCTACATTTCCAAAGCAATGCACATAACATTTTCTAGACATGAAAGCTTAGTAATGCCTTAATTCAAACCAGCTGACTGTTGGAAATGTGTTTGTTTATAGACAATTAACAGCACATGATAATTTGCTTCTTCCAAAGTTCATCACTTTGAACATGAAGAGGAACTGGATATTTTCTGGTCATAAAGAAAATGAAAAACTTTAAAGGATTTTTAAAACTAGGATTATTTAAAGCAAGACAAATGGTACCCGTTTTAAGTTTGCTGGGTTCAATTCTACCCTCCCACATAAAAAAAGGCTCCCTTTCCCTTGATCTGAAACAGAATTGTGGCTGATGACAGCAAATAGGAATATGAAAAATATGAATGTACTACTGACTCCAGGGAAGGAGTCTCTGGTAGTTTATCGGATTTCCTGTGGTGGCTCTTTGATCACCAAAAAACTAATTAAGTGATTTAAAAAAATCTGTTATCAAGTGAATGGTACTGCTATGATATATTGTAATAAAATTCAAATTTGAAAGGGCTTCATAACGGGAAGAACTGAAAACAGAAATACAGGAAACAAATATGCAGAATTCTATGATGTGGGAGTTAAGAACAGTACTAAGTAAAAAATGAATCTAAGCTGTGATATCTGAACCTGACAACCATCCTTCCCAAAGCCTGGGGGTGTTATGTCTTTGGGGGTGGTCTGTATTTACCACCTTGTGTTAAAGCTGATTCTAGCACTGCATTTCATTTCTCTTTTGTTTGACAGATTAATAGGCTGGTTCTTTACCAACAAGAAGACAAAAGGGAAAGCTATGCAGGTATTTTCTGGAGAGCTAACGATAGAAGGTAGATTGATTCCCTTCTTACCACATAGAAACTTCCATCCCTCAGCAACTACATTTTGTATTATCCAATACATGTGGATTAGATACTCCAACAAACAAGTAAAAATGTAGCTGCGCAGGTGTTTGTGTTTTTTAATTGTAAGTCATTCTAAGCCAGTTTATTTCCACTTTTGTGGGTTTTTTTATGTTACACATCCCTCACCCATGAAGAGCAGGCTACAGCCTCTATTGCACAGAATCACCCTCTGAAAGAAGTTACCTGATCCACCCCAGCAGAAATATTGGGCTTTATGTCATAAATACCCTAGTCTACAGGAAAAAATTGCAGTAGTCTTATAACGTCACTGTAAGCGTGATGTTTTAGCCATACAATTACAGGTATACCAGCCCTGATGTGGATACCACAGTGTGACTGAAGACCAGGAGCTGGTCTGACTGCTCCCTGCTGTCACAGGGCTGCACCACCATAGCTGCAACAGGGTTTAATGGGTTCTAACTTCCTTATGACTGACATGTTTTTATATAAGTTTTAGAGTTCACATCTGCATTATGGATTTTTCATAGAATCATAGAATAGTTTGGGTTGGAAGGGACCTTTAAAGGTCATCTAGTCCCACCCCCCTGCAACGACCAGGGACATCTTCAACTAGATCAGGTTGTTCAGAGCCCCATCCAACTTCACTTTGAATGTATCCAGGGATAGTGCTTCTACTACCTCTCTGGGAAACTTGTTCCAGTGTTTCACCACCCTCATTGTAAAATGTTTCCTCCTTGTAACTAGTCTGAATCTGCCTTCTTTTAGTTTAAAAATATGATCTCTTCTCTTGTTGCAACACACCCTACTAAATGTCTGTCCCCATCTTTCCTATAGGCCCCCCTGGACCCTTCTCTTCTCCAGGCTGAACACCCCCAACCCTTTCAACCTTTCTTCATAGATTTCTGCTATCAGTTAGAGGAGAAGTGTTGCATGTCCTACTGATAGGCTGTGCAGAGAATGCAAACCCACCAGAGAGCTGGGAAGATGTGAATTCCACCTTTCAATGGTTTGTGTTACAGAAGAAAAAAGCTCTTTTCTCAAGAAGATGCCCACTACAGCCAGCAAAATGCATGTGTCAAGACAATAATTTTAACTACAGTTATGGCCATTAGACAAAAAAGGGAAATGTTAAGGGTAATATGTACTTTCCTTACAAGCAGTGCCTGTGGGGTTTCTTTATAGACTGTCTATGTGCAGTTACACTGCTTTGGCACATATATATACTCATTATTTGTACAATAGTTTCAGATCTCAGACATTAATTATATGAAAGCCAGCCTTATTTGATCATAAAAGAAACCGTTCCTATTCCCACTGTGACATAGTGACAAAATTCCTAATAACTTCAGAAAGAAAGCAAGAACAGATCAAGAAACTAGGTGACCTTTTTACCACCCTTCCAGTTTTAGCTCCTTAGATATAATACTTATGCATGAATATCAGCATCATGAAATATTAATACCTTTAGCTTCTGACTAACCATGAGTTTAAGTGAAAAGAAAATAAACATGAGAAATCCTTATTATCTGCTGAGAGGAGTGGGAAATGTAACAGCACTGCACTCTGGAGCAGGCCGCATGGTGAGCCCAGCTGGCGCCCAGGACACAGCTGTGGGCACAAAGTGTCTCCCAAAGGACACCACACTCAAGGGCCTGAGATCTGGAGAAACTGAATAAAATTACTGCTTGTGCAAGCCTATAATTAAGTCTTAATAAGGGAACTGGATTCCCAATGTGTACTAGGAGTCTTTTAGTCTCTTAGGTTTTTTTCTTTTTTTTTTAGGATGATCATTTTGATTTAGATTATAGGGAAAAAAACCCCTAAACATAAAGATCAAAAACACTCTAAGAATTTCTGTCGAGCTGTCCAGAAAAAATATATGTTATTAGTGTTGTGCATATGTGTTTTCACAGAGGTGGGCCCACTGTTTGGTGGGTAGAAGAGGGCTCAGTAAAATTAAACCAAAGCTGAAGTAGTCAACACTGTGCACTTTCATTTCAGCACTATTGAAGAAAGCTACTCTGGTCTTGCAAGAAGCTTAAAACCCTTAAGATCCAACATGAGTGTAACCTGAGCAGATTTTCAGCGAGGCTTTAGCAGCGAGTCTAAAAGTCCTGTTTGGGGTGCACACACAAGGCACAGTCTTGTAGAGGGACCCACACAAGCTATGAGATGACACTAAGTGGGGTCACTGTTTCCCTAACCTGTTTGGGACCAACCTGTGCAGCAAACCCATAAAAAGCCAAGCCCTTTATACATTCTCCTGCCAAGGTTAGCCTAGGGCAGATATCGGGGAAAAGGGAACAAGTTGCACAGACCTGTTGCCTCCAGCTCTTTGTCTGGGAGCGAGAAAAGAAAGGACATCACCACTACCCTAATGTCCCAAGGAATAGTAATATAGAAGATATGCTGTAACAGGAACAAATTGCTAATGTCCTACACAAGGAGACAAAGGAAAATTAAAACTTCCAGTGTCATCATCTCCTCCTGTGAGAACTCTAAAGATCAACACTACCTCCTATAGGGACTATATGCACCTATACACGTATTTATCAAGTCTGCTTTCACTCTAATTCTCTCTAATTTCACTCTAAGTATATTGGTGGTACCTTCCACTCCTTCACAACTGCAGCCAGAAACCAGCCCAACTCCCTAGCAGTTAAACTTGCATTTAAGCAGTAAATAAAACCTGCTATAATTAGACCAAATATAGGCTTACCTCTTTCTTTTTTTCTGGAAATCATAGTTTGAAAGCCACCTCAAGTATGCACTTTTCTTGCATCTTTATGCCAGAGACAAGCTTAGTACAATCCCACTGGCATCAAATTGCACCAGGAACAAACATGACCATTAAAATGCTACCAACCTTTTTCCTCCTTTTGAAGAAGGAAAAGCCTGCGCTCAGGCTAAAAAGTTTATACAGCAGAATTTAGTCCCAGACTTCAAACAGCTGAATGGAGCTGCCATAAGAAGGGATTATAATGAAACAGCTTCAGTGCTCTGAGTGTAGTGGGTGGCAGAGCAAGGGCTGCTAAAGTGAAGCCAGGGTCTAACATTCACATGATGTTCCTAGCTTCAAAGCCATTTAAAACCAAATTTCTGTGCTCAAAACCACTATTAAACAAAGCACAGTTTTGAAAATACAACATTTTACATAACCACACTTAAGAAAACAATATTTTAACAAATGTTTTTTTAACCATTGTGTGGTCTGTTGGGACATAATTCCTCAGAGAGCCACATAGATGGCATAGAACAACCTTCGTTGTCACATTTGCTGATTCATGGCTGCTGGCACAAAATAACACCACACAGGCCTATTCCTAACCTGCTGTTTATTCCTCAGGTCCTTCAGAACATGCAATGTGCTATATTCCCCACATACCTTTTTAGACACCACCCACCCATATGATGTCTGCAGCCCTTCTCCCACATTTACTACTCTGGCAGCAGGGACAGGGAGAGAGATGCTTTCAGGCAGATCCAAAGCACCCTTGCCCCAGCTTACTGCTGTGCAATATCTTGAACTTCACTCTGACTGCTGGCTGGAGCACATTGTGCATGTTCTAATCCTCATCCCTGCCATACCATCTCATGGTGGGAAGACAGCTGAGGACAATATACTCTTAAACCACTTAGACAGCAGGAGCCTGCATGTGGGCCACAGGGTATTTTCTGAACCCCCTTAGGGGTTTGCTTTTGATGTGCCATGAGTAGAAACAGGATGTATAACTTCCAAACGCCATGCAAAAAAGTCTTTTCCAATCCCATTTGATGCCTGGCTTCAATCCAACACTCTTACCTCCTTGTACATCCATTTGTTCACTGTAAAAAACTCTCCCACATTGGCTGGGAGCAGAATGCCACAGCATAAAAGTTAATGCTGATAGGGCATAACCTCCCGATTACGCATAAAAATGAACTAGCGGTGTGTTTCTACCTCTAATAACTATGACTCCAACCAGACAGGATAAACAGCAACAATTTTCCAGTAAAATAAACATTTCTGACATTTAAATGTCACCATTAAAAGTTAAGAATGACTAAGTAAAAGAACAGAAATATATTTGCCATAAGTTTGCTAGAGATACATTTAATAAATAGCAACATTTTGTCCTTTAAGTCTCCTGTCCAGCAAGAAGATATAACACCACCTGCTTGGGCAAAATGCTGCAAACAATGAGCATATGCAATGGGTCTTTTAAAAACAAAACAAAAAAGTTAACTTTTCCATAGTTATTGATTGAAAATCTTACTGTGACGCATGATCGATCTTGTCCCAGTGCAACACAGTCCTTGCACAACCACACAGGTACAACAGTATACCTCCTACTATGAAGAGAAGTTATTTTAAATGAAGATTACTTTACAGATTGATAGTTCCAGACAGAAGCTGGATCAAGCAGAATGGACTTGAAATCAGCAGGGCTTCTCATTATGATTTTGGTCAATCAAAATCAAAGTGTTCTGCTCATTTCTGGTTTGAAGGGTAAAATCCTGCATTATAAAGACCAATATCTAAAGAGGGCAGAGGGTCCTCTGCAGCCCTCTTTGGAAAATCCTCCTGCTGTCTGCAGTGGCAAATGGCTCAGTAAAGTTTTTAACCACACAAAAATCAGATCACTCACCCTGGTTTAAAATCCTAAGGTTGGTGGCTTATGGGATGTCAGGTTTTATTCTTGGTATCACCAATTTGGCCTCCAAAATACTACTTTGAGTATTTTATGTAGGTAAGCAACAAAAAAGTCTGATGGAGTGGAGGCAGAATACAAGATTTCAATGAACAAAATATGATGTCTGAGGCAATGCAATGGAAATGATAGAAACTGAATCACTGAACATATGCATCATATTCCAAATGACGAGCATCTCTGAATGAATCAGATGTTTTGTAAACAACAATACCTCCTTATTACAAGATCAGAGCTGTAAGTACCTCAGCACCTCTACATTATCCCAGTTACCTCCTAAATTTACACTACTACAGAGTGGAGATGATGCAATTAGTTCCCAAGAAAACATACACTATATTAGGAAAAAATGACATGGCAGGAAGTAACTGCAAGTTAACAGTCTGTTTGCAAGCTTGACATCCAAGGCATTCAGCCTACTGGCTCTTCTCTGTCCTAATAGAAACTAATTTATAAATATTTATTTTCACATTCCAAGTTGGGTCATAGAAACCCTGTCCTAGATCTTGACTCCAAAATATTGACTGCTTCATGGTCATGGCCAGATTGTAGGTTTTCTCACCTCTGCAGGCTGGTGCCATCACTCTGCTTGTCCCACACAGCTACCAGATGAAGAGGTACAGAACCCTCTGCAGATGGCCTTGGCAGCAAGCAGGGGAGGTTTCAAGAAAGCTACAAGGCTTTTCTTAGTTGCAACCTTCACTGCCAATAGCCTCTATGGTAGACACATCAGCCTCCATCAAGCAAATCACCCTGGAGAACTGAGTGCTGCAGCCGGATGGCTGTCTGCCAGAAGTGCCATTATGGAACAGCGGCCCCATAGTTCCAATCCTCCACTGTCTCTGCAGCTAGGTCTTTCAATTTCTGATTTTCCTCATCATCTTCATCTTTCTAGATTGATCAGTTTCTCACTCTTATTCTCAGGGGTCCTCCGAGTAGTCTTCCATTTGTACTCCTGCCCTCCAGTCCTCCTTGCACATGTGAGCATCCTGCAGCCCTGTTTTTCACTCTGCTTTTGAATTAACTGAATTATTAATGCCACCATCATGACCTTTCTTCAGTCAAACTGCCCCTTGCCTTCAGACTGTAAGGGAGGACCTCATCCACGTTCTTCTTCTACATGTTTTTAGGATTGGCTGAAAAGTGGAACATTTGATCCAAAGTCACCCAGATCCAATTACCTTTCATTTAGTTTTCTGAAGACAAATGCTTTTGTCAAATTTTTTTAGAAATTGCCATCGTTCATGTTTTGTCTTTATAGAGATGAAAGAAACAAAAGGAGAAATTCAGACTTCAGTTGGCCCAAAATTTTAGCCAGCTCCTATTATTATTTTAACAAAACTCATCTTTCTGGTTCAATTTTTAGAATTATATTTCTATCTTTATCTTTCCTTTATACCTTTTAGAAAAGATAGACTACAAACCAGATCAGATATTAATACCTTTATGACTGTTCTTAAAAAATAAAGACAAGGTTTTCTCCCATTACGTCTAAGTTTTTTGCCAGAAGTGAAACATCGGACAGACCCTTTGTAAAAAAAAAAAGCCTAGCTGAAGCTTCCATAATATATGAGGATAATACAGACAAAATCCTATTTTATTTTATTTATTTTTATTTACAAGAAATCTGATGAATCGTTATAATAATATTTTTTAAAAGGTAAATAAGCACATACATTTCAAAACTGAAATACTAAGAATTCAACAGTAGAAGTGAAAAATATTGTTTAGATTAATCTTCAGGTCTATTTTGTAAAGAATAACAGGACAGCTTGCAAACATTTCCTATGAAGTGGGTGAAATTACCTCCTTATCATCACAAAAAATCTGTCATAAAGCAATATATAACTGCCAACACTTCCTTACAGACTCATTAGAACTTAAACCCTGGAAATACACAAATTGCTTCTCTTTATTTGTTAGAGGGACTCTAACGTATGAAAGAAGGATGTTTAATTCATTAAACCTCTACTTATCCCCAAAAGAAAAAATCAACTTCATCCTCGATTGATTTGAAAAAAATCTATCCTCACAATTAAAAATCTCTAACTTGAACCAATTTGTCCAAACAGAATTACAAAATCACGCGTACAACCCACAATTTGCTGGTATTCCTAGAAGTTTGGGTATTCCACCACTACCTAAAATTTCTTTAGCAATGGCACACACCCCCCTGAGCCCTTAGCAATATTATTAGCATGATAAAGAGAGACTATAGGCTTGAACCGTTTCAGAGGAAAATGTTACTCTCTAACAAGAGAAGTAGTACATCGTTAATCAAAATTGCTCAGCACTAGCTATAATTTCAAGGAAGTAGTACATAAGTCTATTGCAAACAATCAGACCATGCAGTCTAAGCCAAGTCTTGCACACTTTACTGGTTGTAGTAAACCTTTCCAAAGGAGCTCTCCTCAATGGGGTTTAGAAAATCAACAGAAACTTATCAAGGGGCAAATCCTACCTCAGACAGACTGGTAATTAGGACAATCTTACAGATGACCACATGATGATCCTCAGAGACTGCAAGGCTCTGTACCTCGAAGAGCAGGCCCTTAGCTACACAGCATAAGGACTTTCAGCACACACACATGTATGCATGCATACATATGCAAATTTGTCCATCATTCTTGGAGCAAAAACTTTACACTCCTTTACTGAGTAGGTTAGCTGTCCCTTTATTTCTGAGATACAGGTAGAAGTGTTAACCCCAAGGGAAGATCAGGGCTTAGATGTGAAATGCATGAGCTCAAAACTTGTCCAAGAAAAAGCAGCTATATTTTTACTTACAATATTCTTTGGAAGAGAAGCATTCTTCGGAAGAACAGAGGAGACTCATGTATATGAAGTATAAACTATTTGCATCTACTAGCTTGGGGATTAAGAATAATCACATCTACTGGAGAATGGAAAAAGTAAGTGTGGATTCCTATCATCCTATTGGTTTCTCAGGCATTTTTTGAGACTCTACTCATCCAGACACTGAAGTGAGCTCCACTACACAGCACATGGAAAAGGAGAAATGTTCCCATTTTTAAGGAACAGTGTCCAGCTGCCAGATGACTTAGGATCTACCTCTGATACTTTACAGACTTACTTTATGGCCTTGGGCAAATCACCTGATTTCTCAGTGTAATTTCTGATAAATTCTTTAAAGTGGTTTGGATACTTTTTTCATACACCTATTTCAATAACATCAATACGCATACAATGGGAATCTCATCATTTCATTGAGTCCCTACATTATTAATCCCTCTTGACTGTGTATGAAATCTGAAGTTTTTCCATGGTGCTATGCATTTGCAACTCCTCCTGCCCGCAGCTCAGCACTTCAAAATTGGCCTTACACACAATTAGAAAATTCTGACATCACACTAGAAATTCAAAAGCAATGTGAAAGGCTAATTAACGGTTTAGAAGTGACTTCAAAGCTTGTGTGTCATAGAAATCCAGGGCAGCAAAATATTTGTTTTCACAAAATTATGCAAAGAATCAAAAGCAAAATAGAATCAGCATAGCAGGGAAGGAAGAGTTAAAATGCTGCTCCCAAGACCTGAGCTCGTTATGCTGCATAGCACTCAACTGCATTAAGCGCTGGCATAAGCACTAGGTAGAAGCAAAATTCATCTTGCTTATGAACCAATTTTGAGCAATGCTAGTGATAGATGCTTAAAAAGCAAGGGAATTACAAAGTGATCTTTCTTGCTTTGGGCTAACATAGGGTCTGTAAACACAGTGAGATCTCTTTCAGGGCTCCTAACTGCCTGAAACACTTCTACAGCCTGGGATTCAATTCATGAATAATTGAACAGACTTGGAAATTCTTAGATGCTTTGGGCAGCCTTTACAGGATGCATTTTCTAGGTAGCCTTAATGAGAGTACCAAAAGCATAACAGTATAGTAAGAGCTGACATAGTTGGAGACTGTGCTTGCAAGGTGAGAAGAGTTACTAAAAAGAACTATAGAATGCTTTAGGTTGGAAGGGACCTTTAAAGGTTATGTAATCCAACCCCTCTGCAATGACCAGGGATACCTCCAATAAGATCAGGTTGTCCAGATCCTCATCCAGCCTGGCCTTAAATGTTTCCAGGGATCATTACTGTCTGGATGCAAACATCCAACCAATTCCTCATCCAATTTATCTATATCTCTCCAATTTAGAGAGAAGGATGTTGTGGGGATCCATGTCAAAGGCCTTACAGAAGTCCAGATATAAGACATTCATAGATCTTCCCTTGTCCACTGATGTAGTCATTCCACCATAGAAAGCCCCTAGGTTGGTCAGGCAAGACTTGCCCTTGGTGAAGCCAAACTGGCTGTGTCAAATCACTTCCCTGACCTCCATGTGCCTTAGTATAGCTTCTAGGAAGATGTATTCCATCATCTTCCCAGGAACAGAGGTGGGGCTAACAGATTGGTAGTTCCCAGGGTACTGTTTTCTGCTTTTTTTAAAAATGGGTTAAGTGTTTCCCTTTATCCAGTCTCCAGGCTTCACCTGACTGCCAGGACTTTTCAAATATCATGGAGAGTGGCTTGGCAACTACATCAGCCAATTCCCTCAGGACTCTGAGTTGCATCTCATCAGGACCTATAGGCTTATGTATGTTCAGGTTCCTCAAGTGGTTAAAAACCTGATCTCTTATAGTGGGAGGGAATTTGCTCACCCTGTCTCCACCTTGCAATCCATCATCTACTTGAGAGGTGCAGGAAGAGAGGTTGCCAGTGAAGACTGAGGCAAAAGTGTTGTTGATTACCTCAGCCTTCTCCTCACCTGTAGTTACGAACTTGACAATGTTGCTTGTCACAGGGAGTATGCATTCTTTGACCTTCATTTTCTGGCTGACATACCTGTAGAAGCCCTTCTTATTATTCTTTGTGTCCCTTACCAAGTTCAGCTCCAGCACCATCTTGGACTTTCTGACCTCATCCTGAAAGAACTGGGCAGTGTCCTTATACTCTCCCCAGGATACCTTTCCCTGCTTGAACTGCCTGTGCCTTTCCTTCTTACCCTTTAATTTGACCAGCAGGTTTTGACTCAGCCATGATCTCTTCTTCCTTGCCTGGTTTCTTACACCTGCAGATTGAGAGCTCTTGTGCTCTATGGAAAGCATCATTAAAGATCTGTCAGCTCTGTTCTGCATCTTTGCCCCTGAGGGCTGTTTCACAGGAGATCCTATGGACTAACTCCTTGAAGAGCTGGAATTTTGCTTTCCTAAAATCAGAGCCCTGACTTTATTCCCTGTTTGACCCATATCCCTCAGGACTGTGAACTCTACCAGTGCATGATCACTGCAGCCTAAACTGCCTCCAATCTTGACATCACAGATTAGCTCACTTGCACTGATGACCATCAGGTTCAGTATTGCAGCCCCTTTCACAGGGCTGTTGATTACCTGGCTTAAGAAGCTATGTTTAATGCACTTCAGGAGTCTCCTGGACTGCCTACAGCTCCAGGTGCCAGTTAAGGGTGAGCTTATTAAAAAAAAAAAAAAGAAACTGAAAAAACAACAGATTTGCCAAGCTTTGGTAACTTGTTACATCTGGAAAACTTTAGCCTCTTTTTTTGTTTCAAAATAATGTTCAGGTGCAGGTAGTGATTGGTGGTTTGTCTGATGGTTAGAAGTCTCTTCATGTTCCAAAATGAGACTTTTTTTTCCTCAGCACTATAAATTGTAAGCACAAGACAGAGAAAATGACATATAATTAACTTTCATTGCAAAGACAGAAACCTTCTCCATTTAAAGGAATAGTTCAGGTGTAACAATTGATTTCAATTAGGAAATAACAGGTTTAAGAAAAATGTTTTTTTCAAAAATCTCATGGAAAACCTGGTATTCAAAATAGAACAGCAAAAGAAAAACAGGAAAGGACTGAAGAGACATGAAAAGGGCTACTATACTTCTCTAGCCCTGTATGTATTCTTATATGAAGGCATCTTTTAATAACCACTTTGCATTTTTAACTTCCATGCACAAAGCTTAAAAACATTTTATGATAGTGTGGATCACTTTTTCATTGAGTGTTGACCAATCTATAAATGTAAGACTGATAAGTTCATTTCTAAAGACAGCAGGTGTAGGTGCACTGGGTTCCACACTGTCTCCTGTACTGATTAGATGACTACTATGTTGATTTCTTCATATCTGCATTCAGTAGTCAAAAAGTTGTCCTTATTTATGAGTTAAGTAAATCTTCTAAGTTTGCAATTATGTAATTTCCAGCATCAATTTGTTGAAATATGCATGCTACAGGTCTTCTAAGTCCTATCTTTCATGTACTAAAACCACTGTCTTTCCAACCAAAAATTACATGTTTTTAAATTGCAAAACTATATTTTTCAAAGATGTCAGGTAGAAAATGTAAATAACTTTTTTCCTCTAACACTTATTCATGGAAGCTTGATAGCAATATATTTATTCACAATGTATTACTGTGATTTAATAGTATTTTTCAATAAAAAAGTAATCCTGCAAGAACGTATTTAATCATTTTAATTTGAAAATGTTAATGAAGAACTTGTTGGCATTTAAAATAAAATATTTTGGTACGGCTTTAGCTTTCTCCTCAAAGCCCACAGGAACTGCCTGCTGTTTTGCAGGAAGTGATCCTCTGGTCTGTTATTTCAGAGAACTATCCAGGTTTGCTTTAGTGCTTACCAGCCATCTCTAACCACATTCAACCATAGCATTACCATAAAGCATTAGTGAGCATGGGTTTACACTACATAGATATCACACACAACTGACACTGAGGCACAGGAGGTTCCCCAGATGCCAATATAGGGAAAGATGTGTCTTCTGTTCCTGGAGTAACCTGTGCAGTGGAGGATGTACCACCAGATATCATTTTTGTTGACACAGTCAAAGTTCTCAAATTTCCTTTTAGCTGGTTGTAAGAAAGCAAATCTGTTCCCTGGAGGGGATTTAGGGGATGAAAATCAGAGGATAGAGCCAGTAATGTTATCCTCATCCACACAGGACTGTGGGCACATTAAATCTCTGGTACAACCAAGGCTTCCCTGTTACTTCTGACAAGAAAAACTGCATATTTGCTTCACACACAGTCTATACAAGGAGACTTTAATCAAAACTATCACATAGATATAGTCTGAGGGGAAACAACTATTGAAAAATATTGGTAGCTATGAAATAAGAGCTTTTGTTCAAAGAAAACTGCTTCCATTTTTTTTTCAGATTAAATTATCTCAACAATCTATCACAAACTTTCTTGGCTCTTTGCTTCCCATAGGTGATGATTTTACTATAGGACTTCAGTAAGCACATACAGCTAATCTGCTTTCAAAAGATGTGGTATTTCCCTGGGAATTATGAGACATCTATCCCATTTAGTTCCTAAAATACTTAGGATAGATTATGAATATTTCCTGGTAGTCAGTTGAAACACATCAGCCATCATTCTTACGCCTTGAAATAGAAAACAGACGAAAGCCTCTCTGGTTCAAAATTTTTTATGAAATCAGTTTATCTGAAAACTACATATCTTGTTGAGCAAAAGCATAAAGAAGATTTTAGCACAGTCTTAATTGTCATCAATCAAATGGAGATGTATTTTGCTCTTTGCTGTAGTCTAAGTATTGAAGAGATGGATAATCATAGCTGTGGAGCACTCTCTACATTATCATATCTATAGATATTATGTAAATAGAAAAAAACTGCATTTCAGTTCGTAATATCCATGTATTAAGAGAGACACAATAGGATGCAATATAGAAATGTAGTGTATAGAGATCACTGTACAGGGAAAGTCCCCATCTCCCCTATAGAAAGCACAAGATAACAAGAGCTCTGCTTGCTGAAATCAGTGTGTGCTTGTTTTTCAGAGGATTGTAAAAAGAGTAGAAACATTTGCCCTTCAAGTTGAACCAAACAACACATGGTAATCAGGCTGCATGTGTGAGAGATGTGGAGCAACTCTGTGTCGAGCAACATTCATTTTGTCTATAGTCACCTGAAAAATAGTTGTCCAGTCTAACAGGCTTACCTAGGTTTCCTCCACAGTTAGTTAGCGAAAAGGGATAGGGACCTCCAAGGGCCTGTTCAGTATATGTAATTTAAGAGGAACCAAATATTTTACAGAATTGGCTTTGTGTACTGACAAAAAAAGAAAGCTAATATGATCTGTATATGCTAAAAACCCAAATTTTTGTCGATTTCTGCTTGTTGCGCCTTTACGTCTGCAATTCCCTTGTCACTTGCCTCCTCCAGAATCACAGGGCATACATGACCTTCTGGAGTACTTAAAGCCTACCAGGCATCAGCTTACACATTGTCAGTACATTTTGGCAGGCTGTGCACATGACATGCGTGCTACATGAAGATCTCCCAGCTCTGATATCCACACAGATTGGCTTTCAGAAGCTCTGTGCCCCATGCCACTCCTGCAACAATGGAGAGACTCCCATTGACTTCATCTGTTGGAGAACAAGCCCAGATGAGAAGAGAAGCCTGAGAGTTATCCCACCCCCTAACGAAGGGGAACATCTGGCCTACAGAATTAGGCATTGCATTTTTGTAACTGCTTTATCAAATTTACTTTAAAGTATTAGGATTATAAGGACACTTCACACTACTTACTCACCTGTCCATCCTAGTCCTTCTAAGTGCATTACCTCATGTTCCAGGGATTGGAGGAGTACCTGTGATTTAAGGAAAGTTGAAAGTTTTGAAAACATCAAAGAGAATACTTTTCTTTTGCAGAGAAACGCTATTGACTCTGTACGG
>VYZX01017303.1:0-30788 GCA_013401335.1 Brachypteracias leptosomus | reverse complement strand
ATATTTTTTACTGTGTTCTGCTTTCTGCTTGCTTTTTTATACCAGAGTCTAAACATTGTACCAGCTAGGGTATACCAAATATTTTTGCTTTGTACCTTAAATTAATCTGAGGTAAAATATGTACATCAGTATCTTGTTTGTCATCTGTCTTAATGACTCATTATTGTAACAGTAATAAATGCAACTTATGTTATAGATCTAGAAAAAAACACATTTTATACAGTGCTCAAAGTTATCCCATCTGGACTAGTATGTTATAACAACACTTCCTAAAATATCAAGACTAGAAATTTATTTATATGTACACGCAGATACATACACACAGAGAACAAACAGTTGTTATACCATCACTTTTAGATTTCTAGCAATTCTATACACAGCCACGATCTCAAAAAAAAAAAAAAAAAAAAAAAAAAAAAAAGAGAGAAAATAACAAAAAAGAAGTCCTAAAAAGGGTCAAAAGGGTGGGTGGAAAGGGTAAACAATCCCCAAGAACCTTTGCAAATGTGGTACTTGGGGGTGAAGCCTGGATGCTGCCAATGTCAATGAGAGCTTTACCTTTACAGGTAAAGGATCCAGGTACTGCTCAAGACAGCTGGAGGTCATGCATTCCAGGAGAGGTATGTAACACATGCTCCCCCCACACCCTGTTCCTACATGGACATTAAGTCAAACTTACTTTCTTGCCAGAACAAAGCACCACACATAACTAAACAGATCCTATATTCTGTGGATAAAATCAGTTACAACATATCTTTAGTCTTGAATAAGAGGAAGTATAGCAATCTTATCCAAGTCCCTGGCAGCCCTTATCTCCAAGACCATTACACAATGTTAGGATGCCTGCCTAGTGCAGTAATGAGGGCTTTCTGCAGCAGGCACCAACAATAGTGCTTTGCTTGGGTACTGCTGCAAGGAAGGGTTGTGACCTTCCCTGACTCATATCACCGTGGAAGATAGTGCTGCTCAAAATGAAAGCTTTGCATGAGCCCCCAGACTCACAGTGGGCAGCATGTGGAGATCCTGGGCCTGTCTATGTTTTAACCAAGCGGTAGAAGGAGCACTCCAAGAACAACCTTATGTTCTCCCGATTTGTCACAACAACAGGAACCCTAAGCAGCTTCAGTGATAAGTTGTTTTCTGCCAATGCAGTACCAGGTAACTCTTTCAAATCAGGAGCACACAGACTTTCCTGCAGGTTTGATCATATCCAGATGAAAAAAGATGATGATGTTTTAGTTCACATTTTGTAAGACCTATGTAAAGTCTAAATCCTTTCAGGGGACAGTGCAAAACTGTGCATTTTCCATATACTTTCACCATTAACTGGAGCAACTCAGAGAGTTACACTGAAGGAAAGTATTTACATATTCCAAAGGCTGAGTAAGTGTATTACTCAAGGCTGATCTTCTACAAATCAGTGTGACACATGACCAAATACAGAACTCTGTGAAACTATTACTAGACCAAGTTAACACACAGCAAAGTAGTTTACTAGGCAGGAGCTAGCATACACCCAAACATGCACTTGCATGTACAAAATAATGAGTTATGTATCAATAATTTCAGTTAATTGAAGAAGCTGGCAATAAAGAGAAAGACTGCAGAGGAAGCAATGTTTTAGGAGTAAAGAAGCACAGTGATGATGCAAACACTTTTGGGAATTGAATGTGACTTTGTAACAGAAATTAAACTGGCTACATTCAGCTACATAAGTCAGAGCTGCTCTAATATTCCAAGGATGTATAGATAGGACCTGAAAGTAATTGAAATCAGAAGTAAAATACTGATTAAGGAAAATGCTAACATAGAGGGCAAAAGAAAGTTGAGAACAAGAGTGTGAAAATGAAAATTACCTCACATAAAGTGAAAGAAGAACTGAAAGACTTCGTACATTCTTGGTTAAAGCAAACAGATAAACTGCATCTAAAAACTTCTAAGGCTCTCCTCAATGAAATCTCAGCTTTGGTAGCAAATATTTTCCATAAATTTCTCCTATTAGTGGAGGAACAATATGAGTGGATAATAGGAAATTAAAATCCATATTCAAAGAATAAGGAGATAAAGTCAACTAGGCAAAACAAGCTATATTAGCCAAACCCCAACAACACTTAAGGTTTTAAAGCAAATTAGGAAAGGCAGCCTAACGAAAGACAAAGTGAAACAGAAACTGAAGAACACAAATATATCAAAGGAAAAGCCAGGCCAATGTATTATCTTTTTCCTTAGGAAGAAAAATAAGCTTCTTAAAAAGCAAGTAAAGGAAACAAACTGAGAAAGAGCAGCTAGCATCTCGTGGAAGATTCCACTGAAGAAGGGATTATTGCAAGAAATGTTAAGAAGATGAGGAAGCAGCTATAGCAGAGCTGACAGTAAGCTGTGCTGTAAGGAGAACTGTCACTCTGGAGTGGGGTAAGTCCCCTTGCATTTGTCTTAAGGTATCCATATTATTTCATATTCTCATTAATAGCCTTGGGGTAAAGGATATAAAAGTCTGTTGGTTAAATCTACCTATATGAACCTGAGGGGTAGGAAGAGAAAAGCAGCTGGATACACTTCAAGAAGCAGGAGGTCTCAGAGCCTGATTAAACAAAGCACTGAGCCTCTCACACCAAAACTGGCCCCTCCAGCCCAGCATTTCCTTGACCTCACAGCAGTAGGATGCCTTCCTCTTTTGTGAAATAGCAAAATATCACAAAGAGGGTTCCTAGCCAAGGTGTTGGAATCAAGGAGCATGGTGGTACATTAACCAAAGAGGGGAAAAGAAGGGTAGACTTGGAAAGTGCCAGCCCAGTTTTGCAAAGGCAAGTACTTTTCTGCAAACCTCTTTGAGAGCTCTGGCTGTATCAGCAAGTGTGTGGAAGAGAATATATGGCTGACAGATAATCTCTCTGCATTTCTAACACTTTCAGGAAGGTCATAAACCAAGAACTTCTAAGGAAACCTAGCAGCCATAAGATCAGAGACAAAGTCAGTTTACGTCATGGAGGGAGGTAACAGGCAGCATTCTTCAAGGGTCTGCACTGGGACTTGTGATGTTCAACAAATTCAGAGTGATCTGGAAACAACAATGTGCTAGCAAAGTTTGCTGATGCTTATTTATTCAGTGTCATTGGAAAGGGCAATCTTCAACAATTTTAGGAGGACCTCATGAGGCTGAATGACTGGATAATAACACATAGATGAAATGCAGGGCAGATAATCATAAAGTCAGGCACCAAAGCAAAAAAAACAATCCCTAATTTCAGATGTCAGATGATGGTTTCCAAGCTGACCATTACCACTCAAGAGCAACATTTAGAAGTTATGATAAATAGTTCCATAAATGTATCAGCTTAGTGCTTGGTAGCAGCCAAAAGAGCAAACTGAATATTAAGAATTATTGGGAAAGGAACAGAGAGTAAAACTGGAAACATCATTGTGTCCCTGTAGAAATCCAGAGTTTATCCACAAATTGAATACTGTGTGCAGTTCTACTACTTTCATCTTCAGCAGGACATAATAGAATTGTGAAGGGTTCAGAGAAGGGACAACAAAGATGCTCAAAGCTGTGGATTGTTTCCCAAAAAGAAACAAACAAAAAAAACAATGGAGGAAGAAAATGATAGAGGTGCACAAAAGCATGACACCCCACAGGGAGTGAGGCACAGCATCTGGCAGGCAACTTGGAAAGGACAGTGGGGGCTGGCTGTCCAGGAAGGTCATTGTAGTACCAATTATAGGAGTAGTTTTGCCAACCAAGGTCTGCAGGAAGAGATAATGTCTCATTAAATCCAGCACTATTGTAGGGGAAAAGATGACAAATTTCTGGGCATGCCCATCCTTCTTCAGGTTATTTGTCATCTACCAGACTATACATCTGGTGAGAAAATGTCTCTTTCAAGGCCATTATTGAGATGGCTTAAACCTTTCCATTTTCATAATGGCTTAATTAATTTTTTTGTTCACAGAGCACAACACATATCAGTTGTTGTACTGTCCTTGCAGTGTCCATGTGCTGGCTGAAGCTCAGAAAATTTAGCTTTGGTAGGAATAGGAACATTGAGAAAGATATATTTACCTATAGAGCATCGGTTCTTTAGGACAGCTTCCCACCCCAACCCCACAACAATTTCTGTCTTTTTGGTGTGTTTGGGACATGACACCATCAACTTGCGGAACTCAATTCCACAATCAGAAAAGTTTGTAAAGTAGGTATGTTTTATTCAGCTCCAGGCACATGGAGGCTAACGCCACCAAAAACNAACTTAATCCTATGTATCACCATACATTACAACACGTAGAATCACAGAAAGAAAAATCACTGCAGCTACTAACAGACAAAAGCAAAGACATAAATGCACCTTTGTAGCACAGTTTATCCTTTCGTCTGTTCTCAAAAAAAGCATGAAAGCCTTCTACTAAATTTTTACATACCTCAGGCAAACACAAAAGCTACTCGCTGCCACGAGTTCTGGGGTCTCATCCAAAATTACAGCTCCAGATACACACAAGCTGCAAATGTGCTGGTCCTTTAAATTGAGAATTACCTCATATTTAACTGCATGCTGTTATTTTTTCCTAAGACAAACACACACAAGTCATTGTATAAGGAATGGGAGCCTGTGGCTCATCTTTTTATACCTCTCCAGCACCTACACTATCGTGAACACTGGTCAGTGCAGGAAAACCTTAGTCACTTCTTATTGAGTCTCAGTTAATCTCTTAGAAATTTTTTTTAAAACTGAAAAAGAAAAGAAAAGAAAAAATCCCCAAACAACAAACAAGTAGAGTGCTTCCCACTGTAACAGGAGTGCTTAAAGGGGTAAAGATAGCAGGGCAGCTCTACGTTCTCTTTTGTAGGAAAGACATATATGCAAGTGACGTTATTCAGTGGTGTCTGTTCACACTGCTGTGTTACAGGCTGATAAAGAAGCAATGCAGCAATCTGTAAGAAAGTACTACCTGAGCTCTCATCTGAGTCATGTGCTATGATGGTATCTTCACTGATTAAGGTCCACTGCATTCAGTTCTTATTACAGGGAGTCTGGAAGCCCTCTGCGTTTCTCCTCCTCTACAGTAGTCCATGAGAACAAAAGCTTTTTATCTTATCATGTCTCCCCTGGCACTCCTGGAAGAGAAATCTTTAACATAACAGAGTGATAGAGTATCTGTTAAATGCAAGGCTACTAAGTAGGAGTTATTTGTTCTCATGCTTATTATTCCATTATTGGAAATTAAATACATTTGCCATCTATTACCTCATGACCCACAGAGCATGTCAGTAGAGCTCTGCCCATGTTGGCATCACCTGTGATCACTCTGGAAGTCTTTTTCAGAAACAGCAGCAGCAAGACAAGGAAATAAGAATGCCTTGATAGCATTAGTTGAATTGCCAGAATGCACACAGGGGACACAGTCATTAAAATACTGCAGAATTCATTTCAGTCTGAAAATTATCCGTGACCTAAATGCTTTTTATAGATTACTATTGCTAATGACCTTTTGTCTAATGGCACATTAAAAGTGGGTTTGTATCATTTTTAATTAATTGTTAAAAGCAAACAAACATCCAAATACCTGATAGAATAGCCTCAATACTGTAAACCAAGTTATGCATTTAATTTTAACTTCATACATAAAAAAAGCCCAGGAAACCAACTACATTCATCTGCGTTTGCAAAATCAGAGCCAAGGATCATCACCAAACTTCTCCTCTCACAAAGAAAAATATGTTCTTTCTCCTTGTTTCATAATGCTTTTGGTGGAGACTAGTTCATCTCTTTGTTGTGAGGTCAGGATTAGGGACCAGGAGTTAGGAAGAAATGTGGAAAGAAGGAGAACAAGAATAAAGTAAACATTTCACAACAATCTCCAATGAAAATTACCGCAAAACATGTCAGCACTGCTAGATGGATTGGGTAAATGTGAATCTCAACAGATTTTTCCTCAGAGATGTGGTTGTAGCATGAAAAGCAACTCCATAAAAGTTGGTTGTTTATGATTTGGGTTTATTACATCTCAGCAGCTTCAGCTTAGATACGCTCCATTTAATAGAAAGAAAACAAAGCAAACAAAATCTATATGGTAACTAAAAATTACCTCCCAGGAGGCATTAGAATGACACGAGATAGAAATCTATCATATCCTGTCTTAGAACAATTCCTGAAGTTTTACCACTTTTCTTCCTTTCACATGATAATTGTTACTTTATAAGGTTAAGCAGCTGCTCTGAACATTTGCAGGTGTGACTATGTATCATCAAGGTGCAGTGATTTTTATGCATATTGTATAGAAGCAGCTGTATGGCAGTAGCCCAAGACACATGAAACTTCAAGCTAGTAAAGAGTGTATTGCAGTTAAGCTGAAAGCAATCATTATATAGAGAGATTTAGAAACTGCCTGCCTAGTCCAGGCTTCCTGGAACTGCAGCCCAGCAGATGAAAGCATAAAGTACTACCTGAACTAGAATTAACCATGGTAAGTTTCTGAAAGCAAATATTTACTAGTTGCATCTGAAAAGCTGAGTATCTGTCAGACCTGCAAGCCTTTATTCTTGGTTCTTACCACTAATTAAATATGTCAAAACTAGGTCCTTTCAGGAGAACAACTATAAACATAGACTTATAAAAGAAACCACAGGCCTATTGCTTCAGACCTTATTAATGAAGGGGAATAGTTTGGCAGCCTAGGAAGGTATTTCATGAAAAAACACAATGAAAGTTAAGTGTTGGGCTCCATACAGTTACTGGCCTCTGCTCAGTCAAAACTGCTTTTGCTACCAATTATTACAGTAAAGCAACCCTGGCAACAGTAAAGTCCTTGGATATCCCTGAATACAGTCTCCTGCCCATTCAACCTAGTCTGCAAATACAGCCCGGGAGCCTCACAGGTCCCTCTGCCCATTTCCAGGAGGAGCTCATTAGCCAAGCATCAGGGCTAACTACCATCTGCCCTGGATGAGGCTACCACATAAAGTTTTCCACCTCTGCTCCATGTTCCCGCTATGGTTCTGTCTTCCACAAACAAAAGAGGTAAGCAGACCTTCACTGTGAAAAGCTTAGGGCAGCCAAGCATGGCAATGCACAGAGAAAACCAGCAAAACTCGCATGTTGCTCCCCACAATTTCAGCACAGCCAGAAGTACGGCCCTTGGACCTCTCCCTTAGCAATGCACTTCTAGCTCACACTCCAACTGTGGGAGAAAATTATTAAGGCTGAAAACTCAGTATGTGCAAGGTAAAGAACACCAGAATTAGCATTTCATTTGCAATGTAGGTGAGACAAGAATGTTTTTTCCTAGCCAAGAGAAGTCAGATGTTTTGGAATTGCTTCTCGGCTTGATCTCAGAGAAAAAAGCTGACATTCTGAAAATTACTATTGCCTTAGTAATTGTTTTCCTCTCATATTTTCAAAACATTTTGTTCTGATTTTGACGTTTTCATTTTATAAATTTTTTCATATGAACTATAACTTTAGGGTGAAAAATTGTTTTGCACTAAAAAAAATTTTTGTCTCCAAATGAAAAGGAAAAAAATGGACCATTTTGGACAATTCTGAAGTTTTTACCCAGAATTATTGGATTAGATGGTGTCGCAACACCAGCCCTTTCCCTACAAATGTTTTTGCTTGATCGCCGTTTCTGATTCCCCTCATAGAGGACACACCCTTATGTCTTATTTACTGCCCACAATTAAAGCTGCACTCAGACAACATAATTGTTACCCTCCTGCTGAGCTTAGCTGGGATGTTCCTCATTCACATGGCCCTTTCCCAGCTTCCCCAGGTATACCCTGGACCTTTCTGCCTGAACTTACCCAGCTGTGATCCACTCTTCTCCATCACACCCAACATATTCTTGACCTAGCTACATTTTTTCTTTTAGCACCATTTTATAGCTACTGCTTCACTGTCTCTGCTCATCACAAGGGTAGCCTTGTTTCTCAGCCCAGGCTAACCATTATTCACTGGGTTTGCTGTCCCAGGCCACTCATGTCTCTTCCCATCCAACATTCCCTGCCTGCAACTCGCAGGCAGAAATGGGAAAAATCTTCTCCGTACACCAGCAACCCCCTTCAAAAATAAATACATACATAAGTCAGCTTGAGACAGACTCCCAACACCCATAACTCCGGCCCATGTAGTAAAAGTCCATCCGAGTAACAAAAAACCAAAAAACATTCTAATAGAAAGTGTTAAGTAGCCCTAACAAATAATGTAACTTTGCTGATGAAGACAGACTTCCTGCAACATGATCCTGACTCCCCTTCTTACAGGACATTTTCCCATCCTCAACCTCTCTCCCCACAACTGACTATTGTGTCTCTTCCCACTCCCTTAGTCACTCTTGTTCCTTCCCACATTTTAGGCAAATGCCAAGTCTCATCAAAAGAGGTCAAGGCCTGACTGCCCGTCCTCTTCTAACATTGTAACATCGCAAGAGCAGGCTCAGGTATCCAAGAAGCTAATGCAAGTGGTGGCAGCATTTCTGTTTATTATTAGTTCATGGATTTTAGGAGTACAAACTAACTTACGTTTTATGCCAGCAAGATAAAGATTTCCTGCTCATTTAAAATGAGTCTACAAAGGAAACAAGCATAATAGGCAGAGGTTATTGGTGATATGAACTCCACAGATGCATTATTTAAAGCAATGGCCCTGGATAGATCAAAGACCCCATATTTTGAAACCTGCCTACAGGTTCAGCAGCTGGAAATTATGCTGCTGTCGTGGAAATGGGAATTACTGCAGGGAGGTGACACATGCCAGGCAGTACCAGAGAGGTCCTTCATACTGCTATCCACCAACGCCAGGGTATTCTGAGTTCACTGGCTTTGCCCGAGGGACAGAGATTGACCTCTCCTACTGTGTGGCATAGGCAAGAAAGCATTACTATCCTGCCACACAGATATAATATTTCTTTCAAATGACAAGTAGAAAAGGATCTGGGAGGGAACATATTAAGAACTTTATATATTTGCTACAAAGTCACCCCCTGTCGCATTGGTTAGATGGTCTTTAGTATGATGACAAAATGCATCCCAGAAGTAGCACATAGCAATCACAATAAGAGTTGCAAGCTCACATTGAAGTTTCTCTGTTTTCCATGAGTAATGCCACTCAGGCTATAGCAATGCCCGAAGTTACTCCAAGGGTCCATTTCTGCCAGGCACCAAAAAAGCCCAGAGTCAGAGAGCACCCCTGGAAGTCCATAGAGGCTGGGATGGAGAAACAGAAACCTGGAGAAGCAAAGCAACACCTGGTGCAGCAGGACATCAGCAAACTTGCAGACTGTCTGTATTGCAGGTCACTCAAGGAGTGGCTTATAGGCACCTGACAAAATGTGATGGCAGCACATAAGGATTAGACGGAAACTCTGCAATCTGCCAAGGGCTAAACTGCTGTCAGCCACCCTTGTTTGGGTATACACAGCACATGCACCACAGCACAACTGGTGACCTGGCTCGAGCTAGGAGACAAGACTGCTCCAGCAGCTTCAAAAAACTTGTTTTGTTCATTAAAAGGTGTCCTTGGGAGTGATAGATAAGAAAAATAACTACTGTGGGCTATTAGTTGTTATCTGATTTAATTAAAGAGCTGTGTAGTTGTGTGCTGATAAATATACAGACAATACTAAGCATCCACAGATGTTGCGCATTCCCACACCTTTTTTTCCACCTTAGGAGGGCATTAGAAGCTCATTTGAACCAAACAGTTCACTATTTCTAAAATGGAAAAGACTTACTTTGCTTCCTGAATTGGGTAACAATTACAAAACAAAGGTGTGTCAAGGAATTCTGGAACCCTGATATATCTACCAAAAACCTGAAAACTCAGGAAGAGTCTGTTCACCTGGAATTAGGCTTGAAAACTATTTCCAGTGTACAGTTGTGAAGGCCTTCTAGTAGTGACAGAAGTTATTGTTGTGAATTTAAGAGCTCGGATATGGTACACCAAGATGAAAATGTAGCAGATATAGCATGAGTAGTGTGTTACAAGAAAAAAAAAACAAAACAAAACAAACAAAAAACCAGGAGCGTAGATTCAGCAGGATGCAAGCTTTAAAGGATCAACGCTCCGCATTGAGTGCAGTATGCATTAGAAACAGGGCAAGATAAGAGATGAGCACAAGTAGTGTTTACAAAACAAGGCAACCTTTTAGGAAGCACCATTTTCAATGCTTCCTTTTCACTACTTGCAAGTCAATGTTCTCCTTTATGGAGGACCAGTCTTGAAGAGAGCTGGACTCCAATCCTGCACCCAGAAAAGAGCTTGTGGCTAGCTCTGGCTCCTGTACATCCCGCACCATATTGCTCCCCATCCTGCTGAGTACAGTACTAGGGTCAGTCATAGATGCTGGGACTCTTTATCAGGGCCGGAGGGGGGTCAAACCATCCCCTGGTATCTCATAAGAACAGACTGAACTAGGCAACTGATGAGGAAGCTGTGGAAAATCAAAGACTGAATAAAATCTAGCAAACATATAACTAAGCTTTATCCATTCCACTGGCTGACAGTACTGACCTACACTTTCTCCCTTTTCACAAGCATAGTTGTAACATTTAAGAAATTGCCTTATGTTGCCCTTCTCTTCTCTGCCTTCCCACCACATACTTTTCCTAACCACCCTGTTTGCAAACATTGCAAAGGACTGACTTTTTTTAGAGGAAAAGCAGAACATACTGAAATAATCAAATACAGAAAACTGACATTGATTTGTTTAACGTTTTTTAACTACTTCATTGCACAATATTAAAAAGTTTGGGTTTGAGCCCATTAGCTCAAAACAGCAGAAAACAAACAAGTGATCCTTTATCAGGATAAGGTGCACGCTACAGACCACTCCATTTCCATCAGTCATGCCATTTCCAAGCAACACACTATTTGTACATGCTTGGTGTGCTTCTTTCGGGGCTCGGTCAGTTTCAGATCATATTGGTGATATATGAGATGTTACACTTATGGATCATGCTAACATGAAAGCACTTGGAAGAGTCTCAGCTGCAGAGCTACACCAACAGTCTCTTTACTTAATAAACAAACAAACAAAAAACAACCAAAAAAACTGTGGCAGGAATTGCATGTAAACAGATAGTCTGAAAGTCAAGGAGACATTTTATAAGACGGGCCAAGCAAACAGCTCATGGTCACTAGAAGACACAGTTCCTCTCTCTTCTCAGAAAAAAAAAAAAGATATCAAATGGATTTGGGTTTTTTGCCTCCAATTTAATGAGCTAAATCAGCTCACTGAGGGGTCAAGAACATCAATGTCAATTCAAGGGGGACTGGAGCCTGGAGGGCCAAAGAGCCAGCAGGCAACTGTTCAAGAAATAAAACCCTTTCCTGATAGAAATGATCTGATAGATTGGCTCTGCTAGTGCCATGAAACTACACCCCAATTTGTATCTTAAACCCATGTTAGCAAAGATAAAGACAGCTATTCCATGAATGAAAGATAAAGAGTTTTCTGCCTAAGAACATTTTCCTGCTGATCCAGAAGCATCAGCAGAAGCCCATAGGCAGAAGGATCACAAAAACTAGGATCTTCCTGTACAGTATTTAACACAGGTATCTTCACAACAGCCACTACCACAAAACAGAGGCATACAGAGATAGGCAACATGCTTGCTGTCTCTCAGTAAAATACAATTTTTGAGAAATAATGATGAGGGGACAAAACTAAATTGACAGTAATTTTTTGAAGGTGTCTGTGATGTGCATGATTATCAGAATCAAATTGCAAATCCTTATGGTACGTTGTAACACACCATTTAAATCAGTGCCATTTTCCTGTTTTCTGGAGTAAAAACAACGGGAATCGCAATTGTGCAAACTAGCATTGGATGTGCACTACAGGACTTGTAGTAACTACAGTAACCTGTAGTAACAGAAACAAGGTCTGCAACTGAATTTATCTTTGTAGTTACATGAGGTGGAATTCTCCTTCCCCAGCCTGGCTGTTGCAGAAATTAGGCCTCACTGACCAGTCTTTGAGAAGGAGCCCATAACAAAACACTAAATTTATCAAATCCAGAGCTTGAAAATTATCCTTGTATATTCATAGGAACATGACCTTAGCTCTTCATGTCCAAGTATGCTCTGCAACTGAGCATTTTAAGTCATGTAAAGAGCCTTTTTGGAACAGTATTTTCCTTCTCATGAATGGCGACAGCATCACTTGCTAGCAGGAGTCTACATGTGGACACATGTTAACATAAATGTGCAAACTTTGAAAATTAATGTAGAAAAAATCCCTGATTTGAGTGAAAACTCTTCAAATTCATTCCTGTCATCCTGCAGATACCAAACAAGACTTGGCATAGATCATATTTTACAAAGACCCCAGCATCCCTAAGAAAAACCAAATAAATGGAGCTTCCTGATTCTCACCATCCCAAAAAGGACAGAGGAAAAAAACAATCTGAAGTTTCCTGTGGAGATTTGTTCATTTATATAAATCTAGTGGAGAAAAGATACATTTCTGTGCTCCTGCTCCCACATTTTCTGTCTCCTGAGCAAGTGACAACTCTACAGTCACAATTTATGGCTTTTTATATCCACCCCATGATACCTCTAGAGAACAGATAGCTTTCAGAGCGCCTGCTGTAACAACCAAACTGAAGTCCATAACTAAACAAATACACACGTGACCAGGCAGGACTAGAGAAGGACTCATCAGCACATGTCATTGGCTCACATGAGCTGGCCTAACCCTGTGCTTCAGATTCATTTTGAGCTCCTGCATCCAGCTCGTGCTTGGATTGGAAATTAGAGTCACTTTCCTTTATAGCCAAATGTCTTTCAAGGAGGAAAGCAGCAGAGCAAGAAACAAACTCAAGCATCCTAAAACACTATCTTCAAGATTACCAATTCAAATTTAAAAAAACCAAAACAACCAAACATGAGCTATTTTGATTCAGCTATTTTGATTGTTTGGACTCTTTGGTTCTCCTGGGGGTTGGGAGTCACAACCAGATTTCAGTCTCCACAAGACTGTCCAAAAGGGATTGAACTGGGAACAAAAGGCACAGAGATTCCCAGGAGCTGCTACAGCTGAATTTGAGTATTCAGTTTTCACAAACACCAAGATACCCTGGGACCCTCTCTCTTCACTCCCTAAAGCATCTGCAAGTAATTTTCATCCATACACTCCACTGGTCTCTCTGATTATTTGCCTTCACACTGTACTACAATTTTGATCTGTATTGATGCTGGCTTTCATACCAAGCAAACTATTTTAGGAACCTCAGATCTTGAAATAGTGGCAGAATGCTCAGAGCATAAAAATGAGTGCCCTTTTCAAGCCCAGTAATGTTAATCACAAGCATGATAGAGTCCAAAAATATCATAAAGTCAACTCAGCACAGAAAACCGCAGTAGTTGTTATGGATCCAAACCTCACCAAATCTACCCATAAAAACAATTTCATGTTTGGACTAGGTCCACCTGAGTAGTTTACCTCCCCCAGCAGTCAGGAACAGAAGTATGAGTACAAGAAGAATGGCACCATAATGATAATTCCTCAGGACATTATCTCAGCTTCCAAAATTTTGTACCTACAGGCTTTCCTGAATCAGAGTTCATGTATTCAATCTATTTCTGTTAATTTGCCCGAGAACTTCTTGAACCATTTTGGTTCAGTTGTTACTTGCTTTGCTTCAATCCATCATCAGATTGCTTTCCTATTGCTAATATAGAAGACAAAGAGTAAAGCTGGATTTCAACGGGTTCACCCACACTGAGCAGAAAAAAAAAGAAGCATCATGAAGCACAGTGGAGACACAAGTAACCTGCACGGATGTGAATCAAACCAGCATACTTATATTGGTGATCCTGTTTCACGTTCTTTGAACTCTGAGGCCTAACTTTGGCATCTTGCTGCTTCACTTTCACGTGGGTAAGAAACCTGGCAGGAGAAGAGAGAGATGATTCTCATTTTGCTGTGAGACTTGGATAGGTTTTGTGGTTCTGGGTGAAAGCCGAACAAAGGAAGAGAGCCCCAAATCATGCATTCTGTGCATTTCAGACATCACTGCTAACTTTTATCCTTCCATGTCTCAAAACAAACCTGGTAGAGAGAATGAGAACTCCCCTGCTTCAGTCTGTGCTTGGAAGAAGGGAGTGGAGAAGGGGGACAATACCTACTTCCACAGCTCTGACCCTGGATCCCTGTGTGGCTAAAAACTGCTGTTGTCACCTAATTTGATACCATTTCAGTTCAGATGTTGGTAAACAAAAGAGCAATGGAAGGGCAGCATCCTGTTTAAATTTCACTGCAGCATGACTCATTTACGGTTCTTCAGCAGGGCAGAGGCTGTAATCATGCAAAAGGTCAGCAGTTTCTGCTCGGGCTTTTGCATTTAGTCGAATAGTGTTTAGGTTAAAAAAAAAATCTAGTGTTGATATAATCGTGCTGAACAGCCTACATCTTTCCTGGAAATCAAGAGTTTGACGCAGATGGAACCTCTTTAAGGTATGGAAAACACTCCCCATGTTTCAAAAGGAAGTTGATTGTCTTTGAGTATAACCAATATAATCTGCCTGCAAACCATACCTTCTGGTGGATGTTGTCAGTATGCCATCTCTCACACATCCCCAAAAAACAATGTTGCCAGACTTGCAAGGTGAAGAAACAAGAAATTACCCTGAGTATTAATGGTCTCTGTTAAATGAGGCTAGGGGAAGCTCTATCATTGTTTGGATAAACAATTACAGAGGAGCAAATAATCTAAAGCACTTGCCTTTCTATTATACACCAGATGCCCTGCAGAATCAGCCATTTAACTTCAGCATTAAGATATCGAACACAACATCTGGCACAGCAGGAGCTAATCAGTTTCTGATGAGCTATGCTTTCTTCATGATTAGCATTTGCCTGAAATCTCAACTTCCACCCCAACCACAGAGCTTTACCTTTGCATGTATTATGTACAGCTTCTCATGGTGTGGCTTTACTGTGAAGGTAACACCTAACATGTGAGCACTGCTTGTTCCCAGTCTCTGCAGAATCACACTTTATGAAATCTGTACACATGCTCTCAAATAAGCTATTGATTTAGAAGTTGACACCAACTCTTAAATATAGAAAACCCTCCCAAGGTGTATCCTCTTCAAATACTAAACTTAGCTTACCTATACCAGAACACACGAGAAACAACCTTTCCCAGCTGTTGGGGCAGTCTGACCTTACAGTGCTACATGATTTATATTACAACTAAACAAACATGGCCTCTGAGAGAGTTAGAGCTACTTACCGCTTTCCAAATCCTCTCTCACATACACACTTTCAAGCCAAAGTTGTCCTTAAATCAGTAACTACTTCAACAAGCCCTCAAGGAACTAGGATGTAATTATTACAGCACTAGCTCCTGATTAAGGACTTGTTTGAAAAAGGGCTCATTAATTTGCATGCACATCTGATTGACTGTGATGGAAGGGATCCGGCAGAGAGTTATGCAGGGCACTGGCTTTCCTACACAGTGCCCAGAGCATCAAATGCATGTCTATTAGAAGAATTGACAGCAGTTTGTTTTCAGTATCTTCTATACCTTAACCCCTAAGGCCTCAGCTGTCTCCTTTTCTTGTTGTCATAATTAATACTAACAGTTCTGTAAACAGATTGTAAAGACATTCACAAAAACTAAAGCAATTCAGGAAAGTCTGACCTGTTTCCAAAGAGTGCACGACAGGAGAGAGGGAGGCCAGGATGGCTGGGGAAATAACATTTTGTCTGTTTTCCAATCCATTCCACTACTATGTAAAATAGAGCCAGTGGTATGAAAAATAACATTGTACAATTGTTAACATTATATTAAGGACTGATCAGAAAAATGTGAAAATAGCTCAATTTTATGAGTACATTTTAATAAGCAAGAAGATTTCATCACAATTTTACCTGCACCGTGAAAAGGGAGGTTTATAAGCTTTTTAAGCCAGGGGTATGTAATTGACTTACTCCACAACACTTGGCCAGAATTGCACTAGGAATCAGATGGAATATTTCTAAAACTACCACACTAGTTATGCAAGACAAAGGCCATTGGAACAGGAACACAGGAATAGTAAATGCATAGGAGCACAGTGTTCCCCAGCATCAGCTAACGGTACCACAAACCTGTGTCAAGGATGGAGCCCTGCCTGCAGAGAGGCCCAGGTGCCAGCAGAAAAGTCTCCATCTCCAGTTCCACCACTGACTCCAGTGCATGCATGAGCAGTCACTCTGACTTTACTTGCCCACACCTGAGTGTAGCTGCTGGAAAGTACCTACAACCTCACTTTGAAGTCTATATATACGCTGGAGCTGGCTCTGTTTTGATGGAGCATTCTATAAAATACAGGAAAACATTGAGGGAGTGTCAGGAAGGCTCATTTTCTTCACACCTTAGTACAACAGACATGTAGAGCTAACATATTTGTCCTCCTAATTACTTTCGCACTTCTTGCATTTGTATAATATTCAATATTTCAGGTAAGACACTGGAGCTGCTTTCAAGCCTGTAGCATATCTTGCACACAAAATCCTTCACATTCTTAATTCCAAGGCGCTATGCTCTGAATAAACGGTTACAAACTATTTGGGGGCAATGATTCCCTCCTCTTTGAAGAGTGTTTGACATTACCAGGTCTTTACGCACTACCACTAGCACACAAGCTTTTCACCTGCTGCTGATTCCAATAATTCATAAGCTTTTTCCCAAACTCCAGAAGGGTTTTTTTTTGTTTTGCTTTCCCAAATATCCACTTGGGATTTTTTGTCTTGGCAAAAACATTCCTGTGTTCACAGTTGAACTTTCAAGGATCTGAAGGTATCCAAGAGACTTGCACCTTTTTCTCCATAACCTCAAAGTGATCACGTCAGCAGCTTGTACCACTTTTATGGATGTAGGTTATGCAGTTCTTGCCAAGGACCACTCCTCCTTTTCTCCCTCTCTCTGAGGATTAACTCTTGTACTCCTGACAATGGAGTACTATCCAATATCTAAACACTGGAGAGCAGCTTCATCTGCAAAAGGACCACCTCTGAGGTGGACAAATGCCAGGCATTCAGACTTTTTAAAACTTTTCCTACAAACCTTGCACAAAAAAAAAGCCTATTCCTCTGCCTTCCTATCTAATTCACTTCCAGTTTACTTCCCTTGTTCTGTGTGCTTTTACATTGGTGATAAAGGCAGGGGAGGTGATAAAGGCAGAAGACTGATAACAATGAACATGGGCAGCTGTCTGCTGTCACTAGTCATTTAACACTAGCAAGAAACAAATGCTTGGCAGAATGGTCACATTCGTACAACCTGGTACTAGGGATGAACCCTCTCCCAGAGCAGCAGTCAGAACTGACACCCCACCATGTCCAGTGTGGCTTTGCAGGTTTCTGCATGTGATAATAACTGGGGCACACATGCACTTTCACAGTGTCCCTACTGCAGCAAGAGGGAAAACCTCCAAGCAGCAGGGTGGGCTGGCAGCTCTGAACATCACCTCCCTTCAGCAGGGACACAGCTTCGCAGAGCAGAGCTCAGTGCCAGGGCACAGGGCATTTCGGCACCCTGCAGTATGGGTCACACTGGCTGTACAACAGCATAGCATGGTGCTGCAGAGCTCACAAGGCCATGCACAGCCCCACTGTAGCCCCTTAAATTGTCTGCACCCATGCCACAGTAGCATATAGCCCTAAGCAGCTAGCACCACCACAGAGAGGACCCCACATGGCACGGCCCTGGAAATGGTCCCCCAGCAGAAGGTGGGAGCTGCAGGCAGCCGAGGGTCACACTACTTCTACAGGGAAAAATAATCTTTACAAATTTGAACCCACTGCCCATCCTTGGAGATTATCAAAAGCCATATGGACATGGTCCTGGGCAGTCCTGCTTGAGGAAGGAGGTTGGGCAAGATGACTTCCAGAGGTCCCTGCCAGCCTCCACCACTCTGTGATTCTGTGAAATCCTAAGATCTGACAGTTCCTACTGAAAACAGTTGTGTAACTCTGGTACACTTACATATAAAATTCATAATAAGGGGGGACCCTACTGCTACCTTCCAATACCTGAAAGGGGTCTATAAGAAGGCAGGGAAAGAACTATTCATGAGGGTTTGTAGCGACAGGATGAGTGGTTATGGTTTTAAGCTAGAAAAGGGTAGATTTAGGTTGAATATTAGAAAAAAGTTCTTAATATGAGAGTGACAAACCTCTGGAGACATTCAAGGTCAGGCTTGATGGGACTCTGAGCAACCTGACCTAATTAAAGATGTCCCTGGTTATTGTAGGGGGGTTGGACTAGGTGACGTTTGGAGGTCTCTTTCAACCCAAGCCATTCTATGATTCTATAATGTGACCAACTCTACCCAGTGTTCTTATTGAGGTTTGGAGAACCAGAATACAATAAGAACTTCTGAAACTCATGAAATGCAGATCAGCATACTTAGATGAACACTGCCAGCTGGTGTTAGGTCCAAGAAAATCTTGACTTTCTATATAAATATCTTAGTAAAAGCCCAGTAGGAATGGAAATGTTTTCTTGAGAAGTAGGAAAGAAAAATGGCATAATCAAGCTGTCTATGCAGAGCTGGAAATCAAATATTCTTCTGGTGCATGGGAGCTTTTTAGTTTATATAAACTGCCTGTAGGAATACTAGACGGATCCAGAAAGAAAAGTGAGAATTGTTCAAGCCAATATGAACGTGAAAATGCTCAAAATCAATAACATGTGAAGTGAGTTACTCTCATTGCTCAATAAATAGGGAAGAAAATGAAGCTTTAACACTTGCAGGTAATGAGTTACAGCAACACCAGTATAAAAAAAAGGAAAAAAAAAAAATTTTTTTTTCCCCTACACTTTTATTTTATTGATGTTACCAGCAGGGATGGTTAGGGAAAAATATAATAAATGTCAACACAAAGCTAAATATTACAAGAGTATATTTGCATTCCGTTTAGGAAAGAACCAGAGCCAAGAGCTGCTGGTTGCTGCTTTTGTTCCTCAAATGTAAAGCCATACCACATTGTAAGGTCTATAAAACCAACAAACAAACATGATGAGTTCATTGGTCTAAGTATTCACTTTAACCCCAGAATATATTAAACTGTATGTACAAACACTGTGTTAGAAGAGCTCGCTGTTTCTCAGTTACACACTGTGGGTTTTAGGCATATGTTAAATAACCTTTGGAAGCACTGTCTCCAATTTCCCTGCATAGTAAGCCAATTTGCTGCTCAAACATGAATATAAATCACACATTTCAGGCAAAAAAGAATTGGCTTTCCTGAGAAGTCCTGAAAAGTTAAACCATTTGTCTTGTGCTCGGTGTGTGCACTTGGCAGGGGTGACCCCAGAAGCAGCTCCCAGCAACAGCCTCACGCCCTGCAGTGCTCTTCACGCCTGGGGAAAGTGTGGCAGAGGGACAAACCAGCCTCCTCACTCTGCAGAGAACTTCTTGACATGATCAAAAGTTATGAGTTGGCTTAGTATATCTTGAAAAATGATAGTGGCCAGCACAAGAAGTTTCCATTGACAAGATATTTTTAGAAATATCTGTAGATATTACACTGATGCAGATGCCACCTGCAGGTTATTTAACAGGCAGCCCAGGAAGAAGACAGCACAATTACCCTTAATCTGCTCTTCCAGGTCCTCACTTGGACTTACTCAGTACATGCCTACCACACCTGAAAATAACCTGTGAGCACTCAAACCTCTGCACATAGTTTATAATTTGTTTCACCCAAGGCAGGGTTTTAATCAGTAAAAACCATACACGCCAACTTGTTATGACTCGGGAGAAAGTCACGAAAGCCTGGAAGGACGATAAGGGTATATTCTGCTTACAGAAGGCAGTACATGCTCTAGTGGAGTGCTCCCCTGAACCTCCTCATGTTTCTTTAAACCAGGCACCTTCAGCAAAAGCTGTGTCTCTGCCTGCTGCAGTGACCTATGTATCTTAATGTCTACAAGAACAGTTTTAAACTTCCAAGCAGTATGTCCTTAAACAGGGAAGGCATAAAAAATGAAACATCCCACAGAAAATGAGGTGGTTCAAAAAGAAACTAAGGACTGCAACAGAATCTGTTCTTGGAGTCCTCATAATAAAAATTACAGGTATACGTGTATACATGCACACACATGCCCTGGCAGCCTGAGCCTTCACATTTTGAGCTGCTTTATGTATTCTGCTTTTACCTTTAGGGAGAGAAAGACTACAAAACACTCTTTCCTAGAGAAACGAATTATTTGGGCCTGTATTCCAGGCAAGGAGAACAATTTTATGGGACTGGAGCTCTTAGATTTCCTTCTGCTGTGGAGCTCTGACTTGAGCACTGCCACACAAGGATGCTACCTGCGTACAGCAGCCTGATGCCTCGTGCACACCTCAACTTGTGCAGCATCACACATTTTTATTTATTAAAATCCTTGAGCAACTTTCTAGTTCCTACAACAGGAGGATGCGTCCACAACTGCAAACAAGTATGTGACCAAGGAACTAGAGGGCAATTAACCCAGGGCAAAAATACCTGCAATATCTCTTACCCAATTAGTGTGACAACAGAAGAAATGAGTGAGAAGTGTGGTTTTCCTCCCTGAGCGAGAGAGGCAAAGTATCACCTCACATTCCAGACACAGGCTGGCACATTTATACATCTTATTCCCTAACTCCCTTAGGTCTGGATAGTTAAAACATAATTGCTTTCAATTAAGCCCAAACCTAGTTTGAAGTCTTGTTTTCAACCATAGTGAGTATCTATTACTTACAATGAGGAACAGGAATGGGGTTGTTCCTCATCTCTGAAAAATGAGGCAATTATATGTCAAAATAAGGGTGCCTCGTGCAGGACACCTAGATTTGAAGATTTTGTCCAAAAGTCAGAAAAACCTGCTATAAGTGCTCGTGGCTCATTTCCAACAAACGTTGTGGTTTAAGGCACCAGAATCAGAAAGGCAGTGTAGGAGAGAGATAACTTCTTATTAAAATCCCATAAAAAAAGAAAACTCCTTTAAATGAACAGCAACCTGCAGACTATACAAAGTTATCTCATCCCAACTCTGATGTGAAGCAGCCTCGCTGCAAAGATATAAATGAAAGTGTGTCTCGACTGTATCTTTTGTGCCCTCTAGTGTCAGTTTTTTGAGATGAACAGAAAGAATAAGCCTTTTTCTGTTGTCCATTTTAGCTGGGTTTTTTTTAAGCAAAGAAATGTGTCCTACTTTGAACACTGAACACTGGTAGAGACACCTCTGAAAAGAGGCCAGGTTTTGATTGAAAGATATCAGCCTTCCCCAAACCCAACTGCAAAGTTTCAGATGACATTACTGCAGCACATGAATGCAAACAGCAATCCTCAAATAGGAGATTAACGTCAAGGGATAATCACAGCAGAATGAAAAATGCAACTGATTTTGCTCCCAGCTTTTCTTTAAATAAAAGGTTGTGTGTGCACAGTTAGTATACCTAAAACCATAACAGAACTGTCTTTCCCTCCTTAATTTACTATATACCTACATATGCAGGCTGGACGTATCTCTAGCCAAACTCCAACCTAGAACAGGCAGTTACTTCAGTCGTTTCACGAGTATATTCATAACTTACACCAAAGTAGGGCAGTTCTATGAACAGTACAATTGTCTCCACATTTAGGGGCTGGCATAGTAAAGCATAAAAAAAAATAAATTAGAATACTGTTACACTGGTTTAGAAAATGAAACCAGATTAACTATTAATAGTTGCATAAAATCTGTGAGTACAGCAGGAGTAGAGACCAGAGACAGTCGAAGATCTCCAGCACCCTCTTCTGGTTTCCGGAGCCCACAGGCATGACCAGAGCTAGAAACCTCTCTTCTACTCAAGTGACATTGATAGACCCAGTTAACACACACCTAAATCCAAGCTAATGAGATGCCAGTGCCCTCAGCAGCACTAGAATGAACATTTCAGGAATTTCAGGAAAGAAATTGAAAACTTCAGGAAGAAATTTCAACTGTTGTGATATTAGTCCTATAAGTCTTAGCATCCTTTTTTGTTACTGTACTTGTTAGAGGCCACAGAACCCAGGGCCAGAACCTGGTTGTACCAGACAATGTACAGACATTGGGAAAAACTGCTTAGAAGAGACCAGAAGGAGGGCAGAGATAATTCACATGTAATACATAGTCCAAGAGCCAGGCAGAGATCAGAGTAGCTTGAGTTGTCAAGTTTCCTCATTTTGCTTCATATTGCTTTGAAGGTTTGGGTGGTGGGAGGAAGGGAAAGACGGCAGGTCACATACCATCTCTAGGAAGGAAGAAAACAATGACATTTCACTGGCCTCCAGAGACAGCATGTAAGAAAGGGTGAAGGATGCCCTTTTCAAACCTGACAGCATAGGTGACATAATCCAGCATCACTGGCTAAAGGCATGTGCCATACTCTTGAAGTCAAGTGAAAAATGACACACCAAGTAGGAGTGTCTACATTGCAAGGGGTTCAAAAGCATGCTTAGTGTAATCAGGGGCAGGAAATACATGGAAGGATTCAGAGCATCAAAGATGGGAGAAGAACCTGTGCAGCATCACCCTGAGACAGTCAGGGCAGCATGGTGCTGAGGCCAGACACAACATTGCTGACTCAAGAGCTGGGTAGATGAGAAGAGCCCTGGTGAAGAATCTTCATATACATGGGCAGAATAGGTTACACCTTAGAGATGTTATACTGTGGAGATCTGCAACAGCTGGAGGTGGTTCTGAGAACCCACAGATTGTGGAAGATGGACAGAGACACAAGGTAACAAGTAAATGATTAGTAATGGAAATGAAGAGTTAAATGGTCAGAAGATATTATTTAAAAGTAAGAAAACAGAAAATGGACAGCTGATTCAGAAGTTTGTTCTCTTGCTTCTGTACTGTGTGGAGCCATTTGCTTTACTTCCCTTCACATAGGTATTTTAGATCATTGGTGTCAATAGCTCTGAAGTCTGGACCATACAACATTGAGCAACTTTTTCCTCTTTGGGATCAGATGCCTCAGAAACAATCAGTGGCAGCTCACCTCCGTTCTCTCTGGCCACACCATAGTCTTTTCTCCATGGAGTCACTAGGGCTTCTCCAAAGACCTGACTTTTATCACTTTGCACAAAGCTAAGGCACAGGAAGAACCCTTGAGGGGTGACCATGAAGAAGCCCTAGCCAAGCAGCTGGAGAAGAAAGTCACCTGGCCTGGTCCAGGACTGATGTTACCCTAGGACCTCGTCAAAGTAAGTCAAAGATAAAATGACCTATCTGTCCCCGCATGGTCAAGCTTTCTTGCATAATGGGACAGGGATAATACCACCCAGGTGCCAGTCACAGAAAAGCTTTTTAGGAGGACCAGGCTCAGGCTGAAATTCCTGGGAATGAGAACTTCCTGAAGAGGTGAGAGAACAGCCAGACACCCGGGCAACAAGGCCAAGAGACCCCTCCCTGCACTCCAAACGGAGCTGCTATTCCCCACACCATTGACAACCAGGAAAACCAGCCATAAGCATAACTACTAACTCCACATACATTGACACATGACAGTGACAGCAGATTGCTACTGCTGGGCACCCCTAACATAAGCAAACATAAAACAGCTTTTCTCAGCCCACACACACTCTCCCCACAGTGCTCCCTGCATGCTCAGTGGAGCAAGAGCTCTCCTTGCTGACCATCCACCTCTCCACACCTGATTGAACCTCTCACCTCCCAATAAAGCCAACACTGCTTGTCCCATCACCCTACAGCTCTGCCAAGATTGCCACTGTTTCCAAGGTAATCAAAAGATTTCTTCTTTGCTGAAGCTTTCTACGTATTAAGGAAGTCTGTTCATCCCGGTTTGGCAAATCCTAATTCAGTTACCTCACACAGCAGAGATGGGTTTTTACCTTTTTTTTTCTTAAGCAACAGTGAAACAGTTGCAGAACTAGGCTTCTCTGCTCAGCTCCCATGCATCCCTCATTGACATATCTCCTTCAGACACTGCCCAGCAAATCACTGTTCAGTAAGAACTGTTTCACCCACATTTCTTCCACTTGCCTGCATATTTACTCTTTGACAGGGCTTAAACACCACAAAAGAACTCAGATACCAACTTACAAGCTTGCAGGACTTTCCCCACACCAGTACTGCAAAGCCTTCCAGCTCATCCTGGAGCTGCAAACCACCACTTTCTAATAGTCCTCCTCCTCCTTGGAATTTTTCCTCCCCCAGGTATGTTTCTGAGCCCCCCAAGCCCTGCTGAGCCCCTCACCCACAGAACACCCATTGATCCTGCAGCCAGTGCAGCACCAAGACCTCACTGACTGCCCTCACAGCTCTCCCAGAGGGTCCAGTTTGCTCTCCCAGCCCCAGCAGGTATCTCAGGCCTACCAAGGAAGTAACGAGCAGCTCATGGTCTTCAGCTGCTGTATTGCTGAAGTCCGTGTATTCAGCAAAGCCAAGATGCCCATCCCTCATTTTACTCAGATGTTTTTACTAAACACTAAGGTCCTGTGATAGGATGNCAGATCTTGCCCCCACCCCGTACCTTTGGTGCCATGTGAGTACTGATAGTCATAACAAAGGTGTGTGTGTTATCAACACTCTCTGGGTCCTAGGGCTGCATGAGGAAAATCAGCTCAGACAGACCCACTACACTAGATGATCATGGAAGGTCCCTCCAACCTAAACCATTCTATGATTCCACCACCCAGCCCCACGAGCTATGCCTCTGCACAGTCCTCTTTGACCTTTGTTCTTACTATTGCTTTAGAAGTTGTCTTCCACTCTGTTAGAGCAGGTTCTGCTCCAGCCTTACCTCTCCATCTTTGCTGCTTGAAACCAGCTCTAGCTGTAACTGTTACCTGTCATTGGGCTTTCAGGGGAAGAAGCCAGTGACTGAGTCCTAGTGGGTAAAGGTGTCCTGCTCCCTTAGACCAAGTGATGCAGCTTATGGGCCTGTCCTTTTGCTACTTGCTCACTGTTTCTGCACCACAAAATCTTCCAAAAATTCAAAGGTGAGGTCATCTGCCTTTCCAAAGTCTTAATGGCATCCAGACAAAAAAAATCCAGAAAACTGAAGAAAAATACAGATTTAACCTACACTATAGCTGTCCAGTTTTGACCAATGCACAAGTTAAGACAGGCTGTGACTAATTCTTTCATTTCCTTTCAGTCAGGTACCAGCATTACCTCATTGGAAAGCTCTGGCCTTTTCTCTCTCCTGCCCTACTCTAGTAGTGATGGTCCCTTTAGATAAGAGCACTTCTAAACCCCAGGTTACTTGGAGGATGTCCTCCTCATCCTCTCCCACAGGACAGTGCCTGCTGCTAAAATCTCTTAAGAATTTTACAGAAGCTCAGCTTCTTTCTAATCCTGTTTTCAATCTTAATTTTCCCATTCATACAAGAGGAAACTATTCTACCATCAGGACCAGCTTTGCTAAGCAGCAAGAGAAAGGTATTCAAAGAAAATTAAGGTCAAGCACTTGTGAGATGAGAAATAACCAGAACCTGACTGAAGGCTAGGAAGCACAAGCCTGTGCAACCTTCAAGCCCTTGCAGGCATGCATCAGTTGTTAGACTCCAATTGCATAAAACACATACCATTCATCCAGCAGGACACTTGCCACACTCAATGTTTTGTTTTCACCTACTGAACACATCATCCACACTATGCACACAGTACAGAACTACTCCCCCTCCTCTCACCAGTGTGCCCCTGGTACTCTTGTACTGAGTGAGTCCTTCACCAACATTAACTTACCTTCATATCCTTGTTGTTAGCCTGCAGTGTGGACCACGTTCTCAAAGTAAATAAATTACCAAGACTAGGAGAAAAAAATTTCAGAAACACCCAATAAAACCAACATCTTGCTTGCTTATTGTTAAACCTGTCACAACTTGACCATCTTTATGTTCTCTCAGTATAAAGCAAAAAAAGGTTAAAAATACAGAAAAGAGACGACAACCACATCAAACCTCTACATGAACTATCTAAGACTTTTACTTTCTTACAATGCAACCGCGTAATTTGAGATCATCACATGTAGCAAGCGTTGACTGTAATCTTCCAACACAAGACTAGCGTCTCTGTTTAAGGCTCAGGGCAATCCCCAGAGAGCAGAATTTGTTTCACCCCTCTCTCTCCTCCCTTTTCCCTCCCAGGGGAGGAAAAAAAGGCCTCACACAAAGCTGGAAATCAAGAGCACAACTTTTAACAGAGAACAACAAAAGAGATATTAAAGGAAGGGGAATATACAGAGGGATCAAGAGAAGGTATATATACAACACTGATCCTCAGATGTTGCCAGATTTCTCCCGAACCACGTGGAGTTGTAGCAGCCACTCAGAGGTGCAGTCCCAGCAGCAATCCCAGAGAGGAAGGGGCAAGCAGAACTTCCTGTGTCCTTTTATAGAGTGTGGCAGGAAGGGGAGTGGAATAGCCGCTCCACCTGTCCCTCCCCTTCCCCAAACCTTAAACCACAACAACTAGCCATGAAGAGACATGGAGGAACACTTCTTTGGCATCAGAAGAAGAGAATTTCGCTGTCAGCTACATGACCTGGATGAAAACATATTGCAGAACTTTCCTTTCAAAATTATGAGCCTGTACACCATCCAGTTTGCCTACATTTATTCTTGCCACTGAAATTTCTTTTCCCTCTTTTGGCATTGAGGTCTCCCACTCCAGCTGCCTTCAGCCCACCTGCTGGGTTCTGAAGGTGCATCCCCAGTGACCTGGTCCCACAAAGTTAAGTATTTGGCAGTTAGGTGACTGAGAACAGACCCTTGCAGTGGAAGCATAAGGTAGCCATAACCACAGCCAGTATCACCAGTTCCGCCTGCAACAATTTGTTCCCTTTTCAGCAGTTTCATGAAACAAAAGACTAAAAATTATATTTTACTAATCTACAGTTTAACTTGAACATTACAATATTTTCACATTGCATTTTTAGAATAAATAATTTATTAACCTCAGCTAAGAAAATGGTTTTATTCTGTACAAAGTTTATTTATACATACCTACTTTGGGGGTGGACAATTAAAAAAATAGAGCAGAGAAAAATGAGGATTAAGTAAAATATCCCTGTACTTTACATTCATACTCGAGCTTCTTTCTGAAACAGCTTTCCAATGCAGACAGAAGTATTTTTCAGCTTTTGGTAATGGAGTGTTTACAGCTTAGCATAAACAGTGACTTGATTCAGTAGGCTTCTTACAGTACGTATCAATTCCTTATAGACCAGCTCATTTTGAACATTATCCTTTCAAACAGTACATCTTGTTACCTAAAGAAGTGTTACAGGAAAAAAGCCAACCTGGTAATTGATGAAGAGGCCCTTCAGGCTGGCTATAATTTGAGTTAGAATCATAGAATGGTTTGTGTTAGAAGTGGCCTTCCAAAGTCATGTAGCCCAACTGCCCTGCAGTCAGCAGGGCCATCTCTAACTAGATAGGTTGCTCAGAGCCCCATCAAGCCTGGCTTTGAATGTCTCTAGGGATGGGGCCTCCACCATCTCTCTGGGCAACCTGTTCCAGCATTCCACTAACCTCGTAGTAAAGAACTTCTTCCTAACATCTAATCTAAATCTACCCTTCTCTAGTTTAAAATCATTGCCCCTCATCCTACCACTACATGACCTTGTATATAGTCCCTCTCCAGCTTCTTTGTAGGCATGTTCTGTGTATCCTGGGCAGGAAATAACATGATACTCATGACAAGAGCCACCAATAAGACCAATAGATGCAAATGACAAGTGTAGAAAATAAGTTACTGCTAACAATTCTGCAGTGTCCTCCTACATTCAAATGGTGTGTCTGCACATGTATGCCAGATGACTCAAAGCTCAACCATTTTTCATCTCTGTGATGCAGTCACTTTGAGCTCAGATAGGATGCTCCATAATTTGCCAAAGATGGTTCCGCTTCAGCAGTCTTCTAACAGGAAGCAATAGGAGATGGGAGTAAAGTTTAGAATAGTCCAGAGCTCCCAAACATCAAGCTACCACACAGAAGAAGGAATAATAGTCAAAAGGAAGCCACGGTCCCAAAGCCACCATACTAGAATAAGCAGGATCAGAGCTGCATATCATGTACTGCTGTTGGCTATACTCAGTAACAGATTAGAGCAAAAGCTACATCACCTTCCTAGATCCAACAGTGAGAATATTAAGGCAACAGTGGATACTGTTTGGCATCAGAGCAGGTCAGGACCTGTTGTTACCTGATGCAAAGAGGCCTGTTTCAGAATCTATAGGCTCAAAAGATAGCTCAGCACACAGGCAATCTGGTAATTTAGCAAAATGCAATAGCCACCAGGCTGCTCCAAGTTCTTCTTTCAAGCATTTGCAACTTCTTGCATTGCTTCTCAAGTCTGTCTGCTTCCCAAAAGAGTGGAAGGGGTTTGCTTTCCTTTGCTTCCCAAGCTGAAACTCTGTAGAACCTTGCTTAGTACCACCAGAACCAGTTATTTCCTCACACCTCCTAAAAGGACCTCAAGTTCTCTCATACTGACCCAAGCTCCATCAGCCTCATATGCAGATGCTTCTCTGGACATCAGCAAACATAATACTCCCCTCCGTTTCAAAGCTGTGTCCGTGACCTGGATAGGATAGGAAAGTAAATGAGCATTTGCTCTGCATGTACGGAACATCAATTCTCTATAACAATTGTGTTATTGCCAGGGGAATAAATAGCTGCATACTAAGAGGATATCCAAAGAAGATGTGTACAGAATGAAGCCTAAGTAGCAAACAAACTCTCAGGTATCTTTATAGGGATTTAAGAAACGCATGCCAGACTTCCTTGCTGATATTTAATCTGCTCAAGCAGAAAAAAACCCAGGATGTATCCTGGGAATGGTTCATGTATAACAAAAGAGAAAGGCTGATGAACTACTAAAAGTGCCCTAGGAGAAGGAACAAAGTCAAAGATGGAAAAAGTTGCATTGTTACGTACTAAAGAATCAGATTTCTTCCTGCTTTACATGCAAGCATTGAACAAAAGGGAGTGGGACAGTGTGAAAAAATGCTTTCATACATTTTAAGGAAGTAAAATATGTAAATCAAACTTTGCTTCAAATGGCACTTCCCAGGAAAATAAAAATCAAAAACTCACCTGAAAATGGAGTTGCTCAGTCACTAAAGAAAATGTTTCTTAAGGTGGCAAAAAAAGAGGACCAGCACACTACTCAGCTTTGCCATAAGTAAATATAACATAAGGCAATCCAGTTCCTCAGTGGAAACATCAAAGCTTCCCTACTTCTATACCTCAGTGAAGGGCAAGCTGAGGTAACAGAGCAAGCAGGTAACCATTTAATCTAGAGCTTATGCAGATCTCTGATGCACCTCTGAACCAGCAGAACAGACCCCTGTATAGGACTAGAACTGAATCCACAAGTGTCTGATGGTTATAAGGATGTGCATCTGCACATCAAATCGCTGTATTGTACATGTCAGAGTTCAGAAATGCAAACACGATGTGGGAGGAGTGCAAATTGTGTCAGCCACACACTTAAGAAAAGAAGTTACAAAGGCTGTAAAGTGTTTCTTTCTACAAAGCAAACCACTACCTAATTCCTGTTACCTTCTTTACTCACAGCTTGTTATAACCAGTGATTCCATTACCAGTCTCAGGATATAAACTCACTAAATGGAAGTACCAAGTGTAACTATTATTTCCACCTTCTCTAAAGAGAATCTTCTCAGTTACAACGTATATATTTCTTAAGTCTATACACTTAGTATAACGCAATTCTATAATTACCATATCTTACCAAAGGGTTAATTACAGTGGTGACACTTTTTACTAAACTGAATAAAGAGGGGAAAAAACTCTACATCTAACTTAGGGAAATATCAAGGAAAAAGCCTTCTTCTTTAGTAATAAAACCAGCATATTCACATACCTCTAAGTAATTAGGATGGACAGAAGATCCTGTTGATAGAGTGTGAAGCCAAAAAGCAAGTAGCTTACACCAAAGTGTCAAAGTTAGTAAAATAATTGTAGGAGAGGGGAAGGATAAAGATGTGTAAAACGTACAGGTAGAAAAGTCTTCATTAATGATATGACACCTTTCCCTTTAAAAAAAAAATAATTTTTTTTACTCTCTTGAATTTAGATGAGAAAAAGGCATATTTCAATATATCATGTCAAAATTAACTACATCAGCATTTGCATACCTGTTCCAAGAAGAAAACTGACCTTTTGAGTAGAAATTTTTTTTTAAAAAAAAGAAAACATACTACCCATTGGCCCAAAATTGATAGATGCCACCTTCTAAAAGAATGTCTTTCATAGATCACAGAATGGTTGGGGTTGGAAGGGACTTCTGGAGATCATCTAGTCGAACCCCATTTTCCTAGAAAATCTAACCATGGACAAAATCTCACCTTTATAAATATTCCTGCTTTAGAGTTCTAAATTGCAAGTTACTATAAGAAATAATACAATTCAAAAATATCTTTACATATAGATAAGCTACATTATAAATCTATGCGACATCACCACATGTTGTGCTTATGAATTACTGCTATATAGTTTGTATAACCCTTTAGAAAATATTTAAATAACTAACATTAACCAAGTAAAACTATAAATAACACAATATTTGTTTTATATGTGTGATCATAAAGAAAAAGCTTGACACAAATTAAGCAAAGCAGGTGCTTGTTGTATAGATATATTTCTGCTGCTATAAAGTGAGATCTGGTGGTGAAAATATTTTTACCACATTCTGAGATGCAGTCATTGCTGCCAGAGTACATTTAATATAAACGCAAACTGATCAGATTAAAAACAATACCCTTGTTGTTCTGCACTGACAATACTGGGTGCTGGGACAGGAATTAGCA
>VYZX01017300.1:81049-102153 GCA_013401335.1 Brachypteracias leptosomus | reverse complement strand
AGAGCATTGCTACTGTGTCTTGATTCATCAGCAGTGAGTCTAAACATACCAACTGATTCATTCTGAAGCAAAACATTTTGGNGGACCCAGTCGGCTGGTGCTGGGCTGTTGAAGCAGGACAAACAGCCCATACAAGTAAGAATTGTGCACTGTGTTTCTCTGCCTGTGGCCCTGGGGCTCCAGAGAACAGATTTGCCACAGAAGGAAATGGGAGAGAGTGAAGCACCACAGAGAATGGTAGAAATGAAAGTAGGATTAGGGAAGAGACTTCCTACAGAAGGAAGAGAAGAAACTGAGAAGCAGAAACACTGCCTGGATATTCTCATTTGATTCCACTCCTCTTTGTCACTCAGTGTCTCCTTTCGTTTTGATCAGGCAGTATTTGAATTCTTAGGGCACATGAGAGTATGAAAGAAATCCACCCTCTGACCTTCCAGCATTGACCCAGTCCTTCCTTGGGCTGATCTGCCTCTCTATATTGTAATCCTCTCCCTGACATTGTCACATTCTGGAGGGGACAAGAGAGATAATTTTAGGTCCCAGTAATTCTTGGCAGAGCCTGCTGGCTGTTTGCTGTCTCTTCCACAATTGGAGTTGGTATTTTTAAAGGAGCTTTGCTAGAAGCCCCTTTGAGGCTGAACACAACTCCAAGGCTACATATGCCAGGCTCCTACTTGAGCAGCTGTTAATGGTTTATTGGTGAGCTGACATGCTGAATGTTTTTAAGCAGCTGTAAAAGGTTGCTCGTTTCTATTTCCAGGATCAAAGTGAGCTCTAGAGGCTTCCAGGGATATGTATATAAGCCAGGTTCTGTGTTTTCCTTCCTGCATGGTCCTGGGCTGCATCCTTGGATGAAGATGTAGGTCTTTGTAGAATCTCAGTTCAAAGATGGGCTTGCTGCAGTTGAATGAAACCTGTTTAATCGTTACTATGAAGACACTGTCAGCAGCCTCCCAGTGCCAAAGAAAACAAGTCCAATGCCCTGTTGCCCATATATACAGCTTCTTGGTGGAGTGCAATTCACTTGTCCCAAGTGCCTGGCTGTTTTGCAATTGACAGGACCAACAGAAAGAACACAGACACCCACAAAAGGCATAGGCTTATTTTACTGTCCATTTCGAAGTAGCAGCAGCAGCAGGGTAAAGTTGCTATATTCCACAGTCACTGGGGAGCCCCGGTTGCAGCAATGACTTGGGGAACCTTTCCCTCTATGCAGAATGTCCACTTGTAGGTGAGGCATCCCAAGTCGCTGCAAGAGGGTCCAGCTTTTATACAGTGGAATAAACAACCTTAGTTCTATAAACAACCTTCAGAACATCAAATGCGAAACATCTGGTGTTATGCTCCGTTTTGGATTCCGCCCAAGGCCTGTCCAGGGCCTGGGGAGGAACCCAAAAGAGTATCTCTATCTGTTTTGGGTCTCGGCCACATATCTCTCAGCAAGGCTAGGTGTCAGGTCCCACGGCCCTACAGCACACCTCTAGACAGAGAGAGAGAAAATTTTCTTCTGATTACTGCTACAAAATATATTGTTTGGTTGTGGGGTTCATTCATAGGTCAGCTTTGGTTTAGGGCCTGTGGCTCAGGCCCTAGCACTTCAGGTGTTGAGCTGTTTGAAAGAATTGCCATCATTTGGAGTAGCATGGCATGGATTAGGTTTTATACAGACAGCAACAGAAATTCCTTTTGGTTACATTAGACATCCAACTCTCGTGATCAGGACACACACTACTATGGGTCTGTAGATTCTGTTGAGTCAACGGAACTGCCTCCAGACCATGGTTCACATCACCTGTTACACACTACAAGTATCATTCTCTAAGAATTAAACCTTTCCTTCTGTGTGTGCTCTGCTGTATGTTAGTATTCCCAGACAACTATCCTTGAAACATCTTTGCCAGGTGGGTCTCAGAAGTTTGCAGAGCATTCTCCTCTTCCTGGTATAGTGAAATCTTTATGGATACCTAGATGCTGTCTTGAACATTAGCACAACCAAACTAAAGTGTAGCTTTCTGTAATGTAAAAGAATTATTTTAAATACATGTGTTAGCAGTTTACATTCCAACTGGACTATGTTTTCTAAGGTAGCTTCTAACTTGAAGGCCCTTTCCTCTATTCTTAGGAGTGAACACTGTGCAAGGACGGCCAGAAATAACAGCACCAGAATTTTAAAATACACCCTTGCTCTTTCAAAGCAAATGAGAACCTTACAGATGGTAGTTGCCAGTTTGAGTTTCCTACCTTTCTTGAGAGTTTGGACAAGATCTGTATTTCTGAGTCTACATTTCTTTTTTGAGACATGTAGTGGCTGTAATTTGGGCCCACTATGCCTCTATTTTCCTCCCAAATTCCTGAAATAGTGGCTATAAAGTATCATTGGAAGTAACGAGAGAATGGGTTTGTAAAGCACTGAAGCTCTTTATCTTGTTGAAACATAGGATAACTGAGGGTAACTGTAGAGAACATGAAACCAGATCAGCATTGTCCTGAGAAGAAAACTTGTAATTTTCCATGACCAGCTTAACTCAAGTACATTTCCTTTACAGGAGTTACCTGGTTTGGATAAGCTGAGTCCGGCCTGTTCCGGCACTAGTACACCACGCAGCAATGTTCTGGTTTCACATGGACCTATGAGCCCAGAGAGCATAAAGCTGATGCATCGACACAGGTACCCTGGATTTTTCTACTGAAATATCTATGATCTCTGCACGCTGTTGCATTAGGATTCAAGGATCTAAGAAGTGTTGACAGTACTGCAAGAGGAGTGGGATGAGTTTTGGCAGAAGTGCCTTTAGTCCTCATTCAGTGCTAATTATTAAAGTTTGAGGACTGGAATCAAAAGGTTGAGAAATCCACTTTGCAGCAAATGCCGAACACCTCCAAGTGTTAACCCATCACTTTACATCACTTCTGTAGAGGCAGAAACACACACCTGCTACTCAGATCTGCAGATTCAATCTGACTTTAGAGGTTCCAACTTCTGCTTCTGTTATGCAAAAAGCAAATGAACGGGTCTTATCTACCATAAAATGAAAATTTTACTGCTTGTTTTAGAATCCAAATCAATATATATATCCATTTTCAAGGATCAAAAAATGTTCTCATCATTGTTTTTTATAATTCTGATCAAATCAGAACCTAGATATAAGAAAGACTGACAATATGTCTTGATCAAAATGCCACGGAAACACCTGAAAATGTGAATTCTTATTCAAACTGAATATCTGTCTATAAAAACTGAGATGAGGATAAAAATTGGGATTTTCAGAGCAAACCAGTGTTTTTGTATCCAGCCAAAATTGCTTGTTCAAAAATATACATGTCCGTGCTAGTATGAAAAACAGTGACAGGAATGACACTGAATTACGAATTTTTAACTGTTCATCAATGTTTGTTTCTCTTAGTGGGTCTACATAGCTTAGCTGTTCCTAAAGCCTGGCATGAAAAGCTGTGGAAACTTGGTCTTGAGTACATGAATCCAGGACAGATATTCTTTTTACTACTAGAATTGAGTAGCTTTTACACTACCTCAGTGGCTTGGCAGTTGACAGTTGGTGGCTGAGTGGTAACATTTTTTCCTCAAAAATCCTCACTTTGCAAAGCCTTTTTTAGTTCTTAGGGCAACCTAAGGAGATTCTATAGTGTACAAAATACATATTCATGTATGTGATTCAGAGTGACAAAGAAAAAACTCATTTCATGGGTGAGATCAGGGTGCATCCTGCACACCAGCTGGGCCGCATTAATTTACTCGCAGCTACAAAGTTGCCTTCAACTGTAATGCTGAGGCCCAACAGATGCAATAAGAAAAACTGTATTTTGACCTGTGTCTCATGCTTGGCTTCCTTTGGAATGTTTTTTTTAAGCTGCTCCCACTCATCATACTTCAGCGTTAAAAATGTGAGTGGTTTCAGAATGTTCTGTTATAAACAAAACAAATATGCACCCAGTGTCATAAGATTATATTAACCTGGCTTTGGATTCTGAAATTCTACATCCTGCATCCTATGTTGTCTTACGTGTAACCTTATTGTCACTTCCTTCATATACATTTATGGATTGATTTAAGCTTATTTGACCTGATTTTTCAAAAGTGTTTGACATCTCTCCCATGAGACCAATCTGAGAGAGTTGGAGCTGTTCAGCCTGGAGAAGAAAAGACCCTGGGGAGACATTATTGCAGCCTTTCAGTATCTGAAGGGGGCCTACAAGAAAGCAGGGAAGGGACTTTTTGCAAGGGCTTGTAGTGATAGGATGAGGGGCAATGACTTCAAACTGGAGGGAGATTTAGATTAGATGTAAGAAGTTTTTCACTCAGAGGGTGGTGGCACAGGTTGCCCAGGGAGGTTTTAGATGCCTCAAAACTGGATATGGTCAAGATGAGGTTGGATGGGGCTTTGAGCAACCTGGTCTAGTGGAATGTGTCCCTGTCCTATGGAATGGGGGTTGGAACTAGATGATCTTTAAGATCCCTTCTGACCCAAACCATTCAATGATTCTACAATCTAGAGATGATCTAAAGCAGTAAATAACTGTATGTACTTACTAGCTTAGAAAAAATCAGGCCTCACTAATTAAAACATGAATTTAAAAAGTAATTATGCCCTTGTTCTGTCTCTGTTTTTACTGCAGTCCACTGAACATGCTTGGTTCAGTCCGACACTCATCATCCTCTCTGTCATCCCACACCTCCAGTGAAACAGGAAACCTGGTGATCCTAACAGACAGTTCTGTGGGGGAGACAGCCGAGGATATGTACCACATGCAGGTACAGCTCCACGCAGCCAGCAGCGGTTGTTAGAAACAGCATCAAACATCCTCTGGAGGGTTATGCTTAGGAGGAGCATGCTTCACTGTGCACATGCTTGGATCTGTCCTGGGGTATTTTTCTCAAAGAACTGAATAGGTAGAATCTAATATTGTTCAAGAAAGAAGATGGAGTAATTGAGCTAGGTTTATTCTGGGGAGAAAGCTTCTGTATTTTTACAGAGAAAGTGGATGCTGTGGTCCAAGATCATAGCGTTGCTTTCAGAAAGCAAGATGTTAGTCAGCATGTTCTTTATCTGACTTGTTCAACATACACAGTTGGTATTGCTCTTGGTTTGTGGGAGGGTGAACTGAGTCCCTCAGCCCTGAGTGCAGATGAATAGTGCCCTGCACTGAAATCAGAGGCTGCAGTGGGTGATGTGAATCCGGTAAATATCTAATGCACTGATCTGCTCAGTTCTCTCTTGATTTCTCTGCCTCCTGTAACTCATTTACCATAACTCCAGGTACCAAGGCTCAGTCACCAACTTTTATGTTTTATCCTCATCCCAGGCTAGCCCTTCCACCTCAAGCCTGAGCTCTACTCACTCGGCACCATCCCAGATGATTAACTCTGCCCCTTCCAGTGCTCGAGGTAAGAATGGATGGGCCCAAGTGATGGGTTAACTGGACCTGCAGGCATCCCCTAAACCCAGCAACCACTGACTTACTGGTGACCACCTACACTGAAATATGTACTGTTTATCTTTTGGAGCTGTAAATGCCTCTTCAAAAAAAATTTCTTAAAAAATGTTTTTCATTCTCCAGAAATTGATTTAATAATTTTTTTTCAGCAGTGTTTGGAATGTATCTCTTAATGCATGCTGGTTTCAGACAGTTGAGTTTCATAATGATTTCCATTGTTCCACCACAAAATTGTGGCAGGCAATCTAGACGAAAACAAGAATAGTCTTTGGTACAGTACTTAAAAGACAGAGATCATGAAGACAAAGGCAAAAAAAAATCATTTTACACATGTAATGAAATTATAGTGCAAAAAAGAACTTGAAGCAGTTTAGCAGAAATGTATGTATACAAAAGCATATGTATACAATGAATGTTGAAAGTTATGAATTTTAAGTACTGGAATTAAAGAAGTGCTTCCCTGCTGGGAAATTCTTGAAGAAAGGAAAAATTTAAGACGAACTCCAGGGGTACTCATACTGCCTTTGCTGTCACAGCAGCTGCTCTTGCTATTGCTAATCATTTTCTTCCCAAACCTCAGAGCTGAAGCAAAACCACTTCGTGCAATCTCCTGACTTTCATAACTTCTATTCCAGATTGGTTTTTTTCCTCTCTCTCATTTTGTATTCTCAATTGCAGGTTCACAAATTTCTACACCTCTTTTCACAGGCGCCTGAAGAAAGTATCCAGGATATAGTCAGAGACAGGGGCTGATATTTAAATCTCAGCCATTTTTCCCATACAGGGGAATTGGACAGAGAATACAGAGAAGGGCCCTTCTCTGCCCCCGCCTCTCTCAGGCCAGCTTGGGGCTGTTTTGCTCAATCTTGCAGTAAAATCTTAATTGACTGGCTGTTATGACACAGAGGCATCAAAGTGATTTAATTGAAGGATCAGATGGAGTAGGAAGGTGAGAAGTGGACATCTTCAAATTAAGGCAAACAGCTTCACTAATTACCAAGGGCTGGAAGGAAGATAATGACAATTCAAGTAGTAAAGTAACCAGATGAAACTGGCATAACAGGAATTTAATGGATGTGCCTCAACTGGCATGTGAGGTCTGAATCTTTTGGGAGATCTGAGGGGTTTTGGCACTTATAGCGTTTCAGGGTGTTTTCCACTTTAAAAGGCCAGTGCTCACAGTGACAGGCTGTGACAGTCTTTCTGAGCTGGATGACTTCACAGCATCACCAACTTTCCTCTTTGCTGTATTCTTTGCTGTTGCTTAGAAACCAAAGTGATGAATGCTAGAAAGGGAATGGTGCTGATGGATGAGCCAACAGCACCTCCCAGAGATAAGAACTAGACAATGGAAACGAGGAAACAATAAGAGAAGTAATGAGTTTGAAAAATACTTCAGTATGTATTTTATTCTTCACTCTTCCTGGCATGTTATGATAGCCTATGATACAACATTTCTTCTCTGCTAGTTTGGTCACTTAAATGAGCACAGCATTCAGCCATTACCCACTGATTATGGGATTTCCCAGATGCTCTCTGTTTCACAGTGTGCAAGTCACTGTTCTGGTTATTACACCACTGTCTGAAATGGAGTTGTTTGTAATGAGAAAAAGCCCTTACACTTAAGTTCCACCATGGTAATACAGCTTTGGTTTTCTCCTTGGTGATTTTTCCTTTTGTTTTGGTTTTTAATTGGGTGATTTTGATGCTTATGAGGATGAGAGACCGGTATCACTGGCTGGAGCAAGGTACTTCACAAACATAACATGTTCAGCTCTGCCAATGCACCTCTATCCTTTTCTTTTTTTTTCCTTTTTTTTTTGGTATTTATTTATATTCTTTTTAATTTAGTGCTGGTGAAAGGTGCTGGATTGACAACACTGGAGGCTGAAGCCCTCTATTTATCCACAGAACAGATACAGCATGGGCGGCAGCCGTGCAAGCTTCCTCACGCTGCCCCCACCAATGTGCCTCATCTCTGTCCTGGAGGGACCACCTCTAGAGGTGAGAGGATAGTTCAGTCACCATGACCCATCCAATCCTTGGCCTTTCTGCTGAGACTGCCAACAAAGCTACGATAGTCACGATGCTGCCGTTAACCACCCTTCAGACAGGAAGCATACAAAGGCCAAAAATTCAACTCTTACAGGCCACCTAAATTTATCAACTTAGCATCTTTGTCACCTGTGGCTGTAATCTGAGCATGGTTATCTAGGATTTCTAGGTTTTTGTCAGATGTTTAAATGCTTCTCTCATTGATTCAAACATTAATGTAGAGGTGAAAAAACACTATTCTATTACACAGATACTCAAGACCACCTTCTCTGTTTAACTGCAAAGTCATTTCTAGAGCTCAGCTACTAGCACTGCTCTGAGAGTACCAGTATCTTTATAATACAGATTAGTTCCATTAGTGACCAAAGGAAGCTATGGCCATTTCTATTAAGAATCCAGCAGAAATTTAAATCATACTTCCCATTCTCCACTTCCAAAAAATGACTCTTTCATTGATGTTTAAAACAGCAACACAAGCAAATTATTTGGCTTGTCCAAAGAAAATAATAAAGCCTAATAATGCCATTAATCCATATTTTTTTAAAGGATAGTCATTAAGACAGTCGATTAATGATTTGATATGACTGAACAGCAGATTAAAGCAGCAAACCTTACACCAGTTATAATATACACAAGTTAAAGCAAAAGTCTTAAATAGAATTGTAATCAGAATACAGTAAGAATCTTCTAATTCTGTGCTAACAACAAAGGCATTACTAGTTACTCAATTTTTCAGATTAACAAGTATGTATCTTTCAGTTTTCACCTGGCTTGACCCTTGTGTAGCTTCTTCCCTATCAAGAAAGCAATACTGTTGTTGTACAGAGGATCAGTTAGAAATGCAGAGTTTGTTCCAGCTTCATCTGAGGTGACTCATGAGGCAGTGCTCCAGCCTTAGGGGGTTAAAAGATCATATAAGCCAGTGTTAATTAAGCAGAAATTGTAACACAAAAAGTTCTGGAAAGAGATAGGAATGGGTTAGGGTTTTTTCAGTAATTTCATTTAAAGTATGGTTGAGACTCCTCCGATGCACTCTGAAAAGCAACTCCCACTTGACACTTGATGACTCACCTCTTGAGACACCCTGCTGCTTCCTCAACACAGCCCCCTTTTTAAGGTATAGAAAATGAGTCCTGGTGTCTTATTCAGCACTTTGCAAGAACCCATATACTTACATTAAAAACTTCTTTCTTAAAGCAGAAAGATTATGATTTGGTGCAGGAGTGAACTGTTTTCATAACAGTAAAGAAAATAATGAATCAGGAGAAAAGATTCATTGAGTATGGAATTTAACTACATCAATTTTCAGTTTCATGTCTTAAAACTAATACTTGTCACAAGTGAATTAACATTTTCATAATTAAAAAATTACATACAGTGCTGCACACATCAAGTATACCAAGCTACAAGCTAAAAGGAATAAGCCCTGACAAAAGCTACAGTGTTTTATATGGCCACTGGCTGCTCTGAAAGCTTTTAAGAGCTTTTTTTAAACTTTGGATTTTAAGCTTTGCCAGTGCCTGAAAGGAGCTATGGTGATTGTGCTCTCTATCTGTCCAAAGAAGCAGGCCTGATTATCAATAAAAACTTCAGTTATAGCCACTCCTCTTGTGGCCAACAATTCAGGGGTACCAGTACTTAATTTTGTTTGCAGACTGGATACTTGGCATAATCCATTACAAACTTTGTAGCTATAGTTATTTACAAATTTAGGGTACCAAACAGCTTTGGTACAAATTACAAGCTGTTTTGCAAACTAGACTCTGCCACCATACTTAGCACGCGGGATTTTTCAGGTCACGCAATGCATAAGATCTGTGGAAACTATAATCCCATCTAAACGGATGGCACATAGAGGTGGTTTGCATCTTGGATATAAAAGAACAAGGATGAGAAAATAAATGAAAGTGAAAAGTTTACAGTGTAGGTTGTGCTGTGATGTCATCCTGGGCACACCTAAAAGTTCAGCATCCTTACATTTGTCATGCAGAAACAGGACTATCTGTGATGTGTGAGTAAAAGAGACTCAGCATAAAGCGTTAACACTGTGTTTTCCAAGCTGGTGTTGTACATAAGAGCAAATAATGTTGTCTGATTATGTTTCTGTTTTATGTCTGGGGAGAAAATGAGTTCAGAACTAGAATGCAGATACTCTGCAGCTGTTCATGTCGGGGTTGGGGTGTAGATTAATCTGGGATCTGCCACCCCTGATGGAATTGTTGCAATTGTAGGACCTTATCCTGCATTCTGCTGGACACATTGTTCCTTCCACTGTGTGCTGAATATAGTCCCCAAAACTGCATGTTTGCTTTTGCTGGGGTAAAAGCTGCATTAACCAGCACCAATGCCTTTGCTCATACATTGGAGTGCTGTTCAGGTAACGTGTGTGGTTGTGGAAAGTTTGCACAAGGGGGCATGTATTCCCCAAAGCCGGCATGGCTCTGTAATGCGCTGTGTGCTGCCATCTGTTAAGTGCGTGTTTGTGACGCAATTAAATAATCAGTGCAAATTCAAGTTCACTCCAGCAGCTTCAGAACATCAATTTCTGCTTAATATTGTGCATCCCAAGGGATGCGTGTATCAGTAATATCAGACTTTAGGAAGTCACTAATGAGAGCTATTCTCCTGGCAAATCCACTGGCAAGTGCTGCATATCAGAAAGCATATTGTTATGTGGCACTCATCTTGAACGACATGAGTCCCAGATAATTCTACGTGCCAGGAAGCTGTTTACATGAGATAACCCAATATCTTAAATGACAACTATATAGAAAATTAATAGTTAAGCAAATTCCTACTATATAACACTAAGCATTGGTAAACATCCTGTTGTCATAAAATGGCCCAGTAGACCAACACATTCAGTAGTAATCATACATTACCCAGTGGCATTACAAGCAAAGTGCCGCCCACATTTATAGAAATGCTGTTTATTTTGGGGTTTTGATTTTCTTTAACAAAGAGGAAGCTAACCAAGGTACCACCAGCTAAATGGCAACACCTCAGACTCTCTGCCAGAGCTGAGGAACAAAGTAGCTTCCCATAGCTTCCTGCTTTAACTGAATAGTGTATCTCAAACTTTTATCCCTTTCTTTCACATTCAGTCCTAAAATGCACAAATATTTCTATAACTCTACGATACTTCATAGGGCAAGGGAGCATTAGGCACTGTACAGCACAGCTGCAGCTGACTCCACACAGATTCCTGCTGTTTTTTGTTTAAGAGGAAGCACTTTGCAACGTACAACTAGAGACACATACATCTTATGCACTTTACATGGTATGTCCTTAATTGTATACAAGATGCCAGTTCTGATTTCACCCTTGTGCTATGCACCCCACCAACAGTTAGCTGCTTAGTGGGCTCAGCAACATGTTTTCTTGAGTCCTGTAAGATCATCCGTCTGAACAAATGGCAAAGGAGGACTAGATCACTGGGCATGCGGAGACATGGCTGTTGTTTGTCACGTGTACGTGATTATTCTCACTTGTTTACAGGCTCTCCCTCTCTACCAGATAAGTACCGCCACTCTCGGGAGATGATGATGTTGCTGCCAGCCCATCGGGACCGACCAAGCAGCGCCATGTATCCCACAGCTATCATGGAAAACGGACAGGTAACAGATCTAATTTATTATGTTCATTCAACCACCTGCAACTGTGACTTTATTTTTACTATTTTTGACCACCTTAAAGCTTCCCTTTTTATTTTTGGACAGCACAACTGTTTACTTAGGATCATTTTCAGAGGCAACGTAGAACTTTTCATATTAATCACTCCCTAGAACCACCCACTTAGGAAGTCAAGTGATACAAGTTGACTTAAAATTGCAGAGAGGCTCTGGGAAAATGGACTCCTTACTCCCCAACTTTATCTGATGAGTCCTGGTCCACTGCAAGTAGTCATTCAATTTTACTCATTTTTCTAACACCATCGCCACCCTGCAATCTAGCCTCAAAGGTGATTCTAAATAGCTTTATGGTGATTTCCAGAGGTATCAAAAGCCATGAAATGCCAAAATAACATACTGATACAGGGTGTCTAAACAATTTGTGCCCATATCTACTATTTTCTCTGGACAAATTGAAAAATTGAGTGCCTGTATATAACCATTTTAATCTGGCCCTGGCATGCAGTTTTGAAGGGAATCTCCTGATCATGCCCACTAAGTTCATATCAGAGAACTGTCTCAGCGCATGTAAACTCAATTCTTTTGAATGGAACCAAAGCAAAAGGTAACCTCCAGAAGGACACATGATGTATTCCAGCTGATAGTGGGCACAAAATCAGAGCTAGTCTGAGATAACTCCTCCAGAGAACACAAGCAGCATGAATTGTGTGTCCTCAGCACTGCCACACTCTGGAGATCCACTAGTACTGCACTGCAGTACTTGCCAATATAGACACAGCCTAAGGTTCCCCTGAATTTTTTAGTTAAATTCTTTGCTAAAAAAAAAAAAATCTAACAGAAAGCCCCACAGTCCTGCACCAGCTGGTCTGTAACTTTTTTTTTTTCACCTTTCTGTGCTTTCTTCTCCCTTAGCCTCCAAATTTCCAGCGCGCCTTGATCCAGCAAATGATTGGACCATGCAAACCTTGCAGTGATCCCAATCTGTCTGTGGCTGAGAAAGGTACTCTTTTTCCTCATTAGCATGCATGCTTTCTAAAATGTTACTACTCTGGTCACGCTGCAGCAAGTAACAAATGGGCTTCTACATTTCCTTGAGGAGTGCATTCTCTCACATTTTTTTAATTAACAGTTTAATTGACTGGGCCTTCTGCCAACCTATAGTCATTTCAGACCATTCACAGAAGTGTGGAGTTGCACAAACCTCTTTATTTCAGAAAGCTTTTCAGGTTGAGCATTTTGTTATTGAAACAAATCCTGCAGCTTTTATCAAGCAAAACTGCCAAAACAACAAAAGAAAAGTTGTCTGAAAGAAGAGTGCCAGATTTGGACCGTATTTTTAAATAATGAGCTTTACTGCTTTTTTTAATATGCATTTATTGTTCAAAATACTAACATTTCTGTAATCCCCCTCTGAGGTAGTTTTATATTTATTTACATCTATCATTAGGAATAGAAGCTTTTTTTAACTCATTGCTTTGAAAAAGATAGGCAGAGCCCCCACAGGAAAAAAATATGAAACAAGAGTTTGGTGTAACAGAAAAGGAGGGACTTGCAGAAGGGGTGCCATGGACAAAGCAATGGGCTCAAAAAATTACCTGAGAGGCAGCATTCTGAAAAAGCAGAAGAGGGCAAAAATCATGAGTCAAAATCTGAGACCAGGAGGCTGCCTAAGCAAGCAGCAGTCATGTGTATGGCTGGGATAAAAGGTATCTTCAAAGATTTTTGAGGCCAGGAAAGACCACTGCAACTCTCAAGCCTGACCTACAAAATGCACTCCATAGGACTTCTATCAGTATTTTTGTTTCAGTAACTCTGCCTGAACTAAACTGCATCTTTTTGAAAAAAATCCAAATTTTATTTTAGAATTTCTAATAAATCAGAATCCACTGCTTTAACAATGTGACAGCCTTACAGAGCAGTCCAGATTGAAACCAAAAGCCAACATACAGTTCTGAATAAATGTCAGAATGATGATTTGATGACCATCATGAACAATGACAACAGAGAGTTATAAGGCTAGGGGGTGAAGGATTAAGAGCTCCATCTTAGCCATGTTAGTTTGAACTGAACATATGACAGAGGTAGCCAGGAAAAAGATCTGACAAAGGAAAGTAGATAAATATTTATTACACATCCAGGAAAAATACTTCAATTTCTACTTGTAGGTGATACTATGCAAGAATGTAGTATACAGTGCAAAGAGAAGGGGATCGAAGACAGAATCCCCTGGAGAGGCCCAGGGAAGCCATGAAAGACACAGATCATGTTTAGTAATTGTTCTAGGAGGATGGTGTGATGGGAATCCCAGCTCTTCAGCCAGGCTGGTAGCATCAATGCAGTTATAGGCATTTCTTGCAGCTCTTGAACCCCCATCGTTCTTTTTAAGTCAGGATGCCATCTGCCTGGTTTTGTTAACAGTTGTGCCCTGTGAGTTCACCCACCCCCTTCCTTGCCATGTCAGAATCTCTGTGCAGTAATTCTCATTGACAGCAAGGTGACATCAGTCGCCCAGAGCAGAATGGTTGCAATGCAGCTTCCCTTCCAATTAAACTTGGCCGCTGAACACTGTTATTATGGAGAGAGTGAGATGGGCTAGGACAGAGCACTACAAGCAACCTGGTTAGGTTCCTCCCTGAAGCGTTTTGGATAACAGTTTTTTAACAGAGAGCAGCCACTCTCCAAAATCATCTGACCTTAGGATGATTTCTAGCACTCCTAAATACTCGAAAGGCCATGAATGAGGGAACACTGAGAATGTATAAATGAATTATGCACTGGGGTACCATGTTCTCTTCTTCACATTCTTCTACTGCATCTCAGTGTTGGGAGAAAAAAAAAAAACAAGCACAACAATTACAAGCCAAGCAAATTGTGTTTTGTTCTATCCTTTTCCCTTGATGCTGATATAACTGCAGGAGAGGCGAGCATGGCTGGCATTGCCAGACATCTTGTCTGTCTGGGTCAGCCTTCTGACACCAATCACAGTGTAACCAAGTGCAAATTAGAGCACTCTGGCATATGCACAGGGGTGCACAGAAATTCATCTAGAGCCGCATTACTTAGGTTGAGATGTAGCCCTTGGTTTGAACCTGTTCTCTGTCAAGATTCTTAGTGTCTTTATGTGCCTTTCTTAGTTTGATGGTCTCTCTTCTAAAAACATTTATATTTTTATGGGTTTTGTTCTGCTTTATGAAGCTGTCACTTTGTGATCTTTTTTACTGTAGGGAATTTTAGGTCTTGGGGAATATGTGTTCATACTAACTCAGGAACTAAGGAGAAAAAAAATACAACAAAGAAACCTTTCAGAGTCATTTTAGAAAAGAAATGCACCAAAAATGGCTGCAGGCATTTTAATTAATGAGAAATCCTCTTCAGATTTCAAACTCCATGTTTATTTCTCCAGGCTTCCATTTTCCAAAATGAAGATGGAAAAAGCTATTTTAATCTCAGTTTTCCTTGGTAGAGCCACTGAATTACTTTGTTTTCCTTTTTTTTCCTTTTATTTGCTAAGCTAAAGAATTTGCTTATTTGTTTTTAAATAAACATACAATTATTGCATGTCTACCTTCTCAGAGTAAATCAAGTCTTGCGGTGTGTTTGGAAGAAAGGAAGGTGCATTTTAATAATGTTGACAGAATTTTCAAGACCTTGAAAAATGTTCCTGCTGGAAAGAATAAGCTTTTATTTCTATGAAAAACCAATTTGGTTAGGATCACACTCAGTATCTGTTGCATGAGGAAAGCGTTCCCTCTCTTTATACTTCCTGATTACAAAGACTTTATCTCCTCGGGTGACTGTAATACAAGGAATCCAAACTGCCATCTTTACCTATTTTGTGATCAAAATTCTTGATCAGCTCTGTAGCTTAGTACATCAGGGCTTTCAAGTCATGATTCATTTAGTAAGAGACTGAGGTGTAATTTCCTTTCATATCCTTTATTCAGTCTTTACTTAGCCACTGCAGTGCAGCAACAGACCTTCCTGTGTTCCATGAAGGTTCTGTCATGCGTTCCCTTCTGCTCTGTCATCATTTGCACCAAGCAGAGCAGCTCACAACTGAGATCTAGCTGCCATTCCATAAGTAAGATTGCTTTTTTACTTAGTCACTGGTTTGCAAAACAAACTCAAGCAGAGTTCTACTGTTCTTCACATTTGCTAGAACTGAGCCAAGGGGATCATGAAGGGGAGCTGGGCAGACTAACACTACAAGCACCTAACTCTCGCTTCCTTAACAAAGCAGCCTAGAACTGTAACACACTGTAGCTTTGTCTGGTCTTTGTGTGCCTTCAGTACTGCCATTCCCCACATCCCTAGACTCTGTCTCCTTACTGCTGAAGAGCACACCAGAAAGCCAGTCCTTCTGGCCCCACAACCCCCCTGTTCTGTTACCCAAGTTACATCTGTTTCAATCCTTCAGCTGTGCCAGCAGCACCCAGTAGCTGGAGCCTAGACAGCGGAACCAGAGAGGCCCTGCCATTCCTGTCTGCCCACGTTGGGAGCATCTTGGCCCCACCAGTGCCTCCCCGAAGCCTGCCCCATGGTAAGGAAACGCCCAGTAGGCCAGCTGCATCACACCAGCAGTCCTGCACAGAAAAATCTAGACCACCCAAAAGCTGACCTTAGCCTTGTCTTCCCCCATATAAAAAAAAAAAAAAAAAACAAAAACACAAACCTGAAGTCTTTCCTGGTCTGCTAGGTTAGCACTGGACAAAGTTTTTAATTTTTGGTTGTTTTTGGGGTTTTTTTTTTTCAAAATCTTCAACATTTTTTGCAGTCTTTATAGTAGATGGACTTGTGTATACTTTGGGACTAGAATGAAGCGCGTAAGTGTTGAAGCTTGGCCTGGCTTCTCACCGAAGACCATCTTCAGCAGTAATTTAAAGATATAAAGCTATTAAATGAAACTTCAAATGTTCATTGTTTATGAGCCTGTTGCCTCGCCATGAGATCCTGGGTATCAGGGTGGGTGGAAACCTATCACTGCACTTAACTTCTCGTTAGCATTTTGTGTGACAGATGCACTCCACAGTATCTAGCAGAAAGGAAGCTCTAGGTTGGAGCAGTTACTGGCATTTGAAGCTGTTGCCTGGCATTAGAGTGTAAAATCCCAGCCCTTTTGCTGCAGCGAGGCAGCACAAGTGTGCATTTCTGACCCTTATCTCATTCCAGGACACTACTCACTGCACTTCGATGCCTTCCATCACCAGCTCAGTGATGCTCCTCCAGCACTGCCTGCACGAACGTTGCGCAAGGTAAAAAGGAAGCGGTGGGAGAGCAGAGAGGGATGTAGAAGGAAAACAGGCTCCTGAAGGGAACCCCCCTCCTCCATTCCCACCAAGCTGCTCTTGAATACAGAAACCTATTGGAGCAGCTCCAGAGGAAGGCCACAAAGATGATCAGAGAGCTAGAACCCCTCTCCCTACAAGGACAGGCTGAGAGAGTTGGGGTTGTTCATCCTGGAGAAGAGAAGGCTGCAGGGAGACCTTAATGTGGCCTTTCAGTGTCTGAAGGGGGCCTACAAGAAAGCTGGGGAGGGACTTTTTACAAGGGCTTGGAATGATAGGACAAGGGGTAACGGCTTCAAACTGGGAGAGGGTAGACTGAGATTAGAAATTAGGAAGTTCCGCACTATGAGAGTGGTGAGACACTGGAACAGGTTGCCCAGGAAAGTTGTAGATGCCACCTCCTTAGAAATGTTCAAGGCCAGGGTGGATGGAGCTTTGAGCAACGTGGTCTAGTGGAAGGTGTCCCTGCCCATGGTGGGGGGGTTGGAACTAAGGTCCCATTCCATGATTTCATGAAACCCTGTTTTTAACAAGCTAGTAACTTACACATGAGAAAATTCCCTGAAAGCTCATAACCTATTCCAGAGTTGAATTCTATAGAATTAACTTACACATGTTGTAGGCCCTTCCACTTCCCTTCTTTGCATCATGTGCTGTGATTTCAGGGACCCTGATTATCACCTCAACTACTGTTTCTGTAACAGCTCTGGTAGTGGTAAGTGCATTTATCTACCCAAAAGAGGTACTTCCATACAAGTCATAAACCAATGATAGCTGATGTTTTGAACACATATGGAACTGCACCATTATTAACATCACTGTCCAAAGCTGTGGAACAACACACAAGATGCAGCATCGCCTCAGTTACAACCTGGTTTTGTTTTTCTTCCAACAGTCCCCTCTTCATCCTATCCCTGCATCACCCACCAGTCCACAGTCTGGTCTAGATGGAAGTAACTCCACTTTATCTGGCAGTGCCAGCAGTGGTGTCTCTTCCTTGAGTGAGAGCAATTTTGGACATTCTTCTGAACCACCTCCTCGTACAGACACCATGGATTCTGTCCCCAGCCAGGCCTGGAACACTGATGAAGATCTAGAGACACCCTACCTCCCTGTCAGGTACAGTCTCTCTGAGCCTGATGTCCTAGAGTCGCTCAAATCCCAGCCATGCCGAAGCCACTCTGCTCCATCTGGAGTCATTCCTCAGGACGCCATGGACCCTCCTGCTCTACCCCCCAAACCTTACCACTCCCGGTTGCCAAACATGGAGAATGAGGAGGGGATGATAATTGAAGATGATGACAAACACCGCCCATTGCATCGTAAAGTGTCCCAACCAGTGAGTGGTGGAAAGGAAGAGCAGGCCAGGGTGGCATGGGAGCATGGCATCAGCGAGCAGTAGGGACAGCTCCTGGTAAGCAGCTTGCATCGTCATTCCAGGTCTGACTACAAAAGAGAGAGATAAGGACTCGGAGAACAGCAAACCGATTTTCTACTGCCGCAAGTTTATGTCTGGAGCCCAGAAAAGCAACTGGGCCAGCATGGGAGGTTGCTGCTTTCCTTTTTAATTTCTTTTTACACCTTTCTGTTATGTTTTTTAACTTTCTGTGCAGTGGACAGTTTATTCCTTCTGCAGTTTCTTAACCACATCATATGGCACACAAGCCAGAGACTTGCAGAAGCTGAAAAATACAATTTTAAGCGGAGGGGAGGAAGAAGGGGGGAAATGTGGCAAGTTGATTTTGAAACTGCCTTCCTCCCAGTTCTGAGACGCACACGAGTAGAAGCAGTTGCACTAGGGAAATATTTCTTTGCTGTACAGAAGTGAAAGCTCATTGCTGAAATCAGGGATTCTATGAACTGTCAGGCTAGAAGGTGCATGAGCTGCAGGCAGTGGGAAGATGGCAATTTTATGAAGAAATTGGCTCTTTTGAGAGCAAGATTGTATATGTATATCTGTGCAGTGATCTCCCTGCATTGGTTCATAGGTGCTGAGGCAATTTAACCAGTGCTGATGCACTGATTTCCAAGATATCATTTCCAACAAACTCTGCCTCCTTTGTTTTTTATGTACTGTTTGATTTCTTAAATTTTGCTTTCACTGGCTAAACCAAGCTGCTTTCTCATGGGAATCATATGCTATTCATCAGTGCTACAAAGTGAGAGGAGGTTAGTAGCCACTGAAGCTACAACCTAACTGTAGGCCTTTCCCATGCCCAACTCTGGGCAGGCTCTTGACACCAGCATTTCTATTCCAGTTTAAAAAACAAAACAACCAAATTGAGTTCCTCATGCCGCAGCTGGTTGATGACCCAGCCAGTAAAGGTGGCTTAAATGCATCACATTCAACAATCCTTGCCTCAGGGCTAAACATCACAATTCTCACCACCTTCCATCACCCGGAGCTGAGATTCATTCCCTGTTAACATAATGTCCTCAGTCCCTCCCAAACACCTCACTGCAGCTGGTGTGCAGGAAGAATCTCCATCTCTTACAGTAGACAGAGAACACCAAGATTCAAGAAGTGCCCAGTCTATAGTGTACACCCTAGAGTCGGGGATCTTAAAGGCAACCTGTAAAGAAGAAATATTTGTTTCCTCTTTTGCTCCTTTAGAATGTATAAAGAAGCTTTGAGAGCTTCTTTTGCTTCTCTCTTCTGGAAGGTTGATTTCTTTTCTTTTCTCCTCAAACAGCAATACAGCCTTTTTGCCCACACTCATACCTTTTTTGTTATTGACAGGCTCCAGAAAGGGATGAAGAACATTTAAAAAAAAAAACAAAAAACAAAACAAACACCAACATGAAAAACCAAATTCCAAACCAAGAAACAGAACTATGCAGAGGTGAAGACAGTACAAGGGTATGACCACAAAACAAGCCTTTTAATCAATATTTGCTTAGTTCAGTACCTGACAAACCAGGAAAAAAAAATAATCTGTGGGCTATAGAGCCAAGATCTGTTCTTTGAAAAGAACACTAAGAAATCTTTTATTCTTATTTTCATATTCTCCAAGAAACTTTCAATCAAGAGAGTATCAAATATTTGATGTTTTTAGATAAGCAATACTCCTTTCCCCCAGCACACCCACGCACATTTTAGCCTTCCTTTATAACCCTTCTGCCCTGCAGACTGCAAAGCACACTCCAGAGGATGGGAACAGAACACTCTCTTTTCTTACCACTGACAAATCTGAAGCACATTCAAGTAAGAGACTTACCTCCACCACATAAATTAGTGTCAGAAGCAGGACCAGCACTCAACTGTCATTCTGAATTCTTGCCCTAACTGCTCAGTTTCTCATGCTACTAACAGCATAAAGAAGCAAAAAAGGATACTACATTATAAATCTTTTACAGGTCACCTTTAGAACTACCTCTAAATACAGTGACTGGGCAGAGTACATTGCTTCTGAACTCTCCTAAAGATGGTCTGTAAGTACAAACTCTGGACTCAGCGGTCATATGAAGGGGATTTTAAGAGGATTTTTTTTTTTTTCTCAAGCTCTAGCCCATGCAAAACTATTAAGTTACAGATTTGTTTCTTAAATGGCCTGTTTGGCTGGAACAAAGTCTCTCTTGCTTCCTCTATTTTGTTACTAACACAGGCTGCTTGTAATCATTATATCCTTTGCAATTAATTATAATAAAACCTGATGTATAGTGGATGTTTTGTCTCTAGCAGGAAGGAGATTTTTTCCAAGGCTAGGACAGTACTAACTGTGAATGAGTCAGGTTGGCTCTCTGGTATAGAACACATGTATGAAAACTCAACTCAAAATGATATATTTGTTAAAGGTAAGTCAAGGTAATTTCTTAGACATGAGTGAAGTATTTTCACATATGCTATTCTCCAATCTGATTGAGACTCTTCAAGTGAAGTTTTTAAGAGATTTAAGTATTCAATTTCATCCCCCCTGCCTTTTTTTTTTTTTTTTTTGAGCAGGAAGATTAGAAGTAGTAAATTCCTTATGGCAAAAAAACCACAGCAGGTCTTGCAAATAAAACTGCAAAACCAAGAATGCAACAAACACGGGACTAAGCCCCAGCCAGCTGGAAAACCCGCCCACTAAGGCTCTGATCAGTCTCAAAACCTATCATCCTGCTCCAATTAGAGACAACAGCAGTGAGTCCATTTTGGGAGTCTGATGTTACTATGTATTGTAAGGGTTTGAAGAGCTATCAGGTGCTGTATACAAATATCTAGTTTATGGCAGGTCCACAGAGAGAAGGACAGAATAAATTTACCAAATTTTTCTCTCACTGTTCTGATATCTACCAAGTATTCTGTCTCCCTTTTCAGTGCTTGCCTTAAAGGGGACAGAAGATAGAAAGACTATTATTAAGATTTTGTGAATGCTGGAACTAATACTTCTTGGAACTAATACTTGTCTGTAGGGTGAGGTGTCTTACAGCATAGTACAACTCCAACATCAAGCTCAGTCCTGGAGTAGGTGGAAGCAACAGCAGTTGTTGCACTTGCCCAGCAGGATTTAAAGATTCCTTGTATAAACCACAGCAACAGGATGTTTTGAACGGGACCTTGTCATTCTATACTTAAGTCTAATTCAAACTTCCTCTGTACTTGCCTTCATTGGGTTTTCTTTGCGTAACAAAATAGCATGTGCATTCCTGAGAAAATTGGTGGAATTCTCCTACAAATCTCTCCAACATCAGTGTACCT
>VYZX01017300.1:66701-80990 GCA_013401335.1 Brachypteracias leptosomus | reverse complement strand
ACTACAGTAGTAGAACAAAAGCAATTAAAACAATTTCTCTGAATCCTACTTTTTTTTTTTTCCCCCCAATGGTTGGGTTGGTTTTATTACTGTGTGCAAGACTAAGATCCTTTTCCTCTGTTTGGTTTTTAGCTTACTTACCCTGTTTTAGGTAAGGGATATTACATATCCCTTCTGTGGGAAAAATCAGCCAAAACTGGGGAGGCTGGAGAGAGCAAGAGCCTTTGGGAAACAAATTATGTGATATTTAAAATTTCCTCTGATCATGCTTCTTTGTATATACCCCCATTTGAATGCTGTGTATTTGTACAGGAAATTGAGCAAAAAATGTATAGATTGTGATGTCCGACTGGTATTCTGCCCTGTAAATGTGTTTTTAACCTCTGGCATTCTGTGCTTATTTAAAAAAGGCAAAAACCTCTAACCACTTCTCTCTTGTGTATTCATGTTTAAAATAAAACAAAAACAACTATCTTATCTATAATGGAAATCAAATTTAAAAGGAAAAAAAAAAAAAATTTGTACAAGTGTCCTAAAGGTACTTCATTGTATATATTGTGATAGCATGTTTCCAGAACCAACAAATAAGTGGTGTGAATTTTAGATGTAAATATCTGCCGTTTGTTTTGGGTTTCTTTCCCTTACCCATTCACTCAACTGCTGTGATGTGGAATTAAAGATTAATACCTGATATTAAAACAGTACAGCTGTATGGTCATTGCTGTCCTTCAGACAGGGCTATCCTCAGGCTGCTCCAGACTTTCATGTGGTACGTGGAAACAGCCATTGCTTTCCACTTTGGCAAATGAGGAAAATATTGGGCAACCAAAAGGACCTTGCGGCTACTATGTGTGGTGAGGGAACAGCTTCCACATCATTCTCCTAATGCATTATTTTATTTAGTATCAATTCTTTAAAGCAAGCACCAGGCATATCCTCATCTGGTCTGTTGGGTAGCAATATGTGACACATGCAACAGCCCAAGGACACAGTTTTGAGGCAGTAATTTCAGAGATGAACTGAGTCAGTGATTAGTTCTCCACTACCTATCTCACTGCTACTCAATGAGTGACACTTTTTTATTGCAAGACATTTGTGCAGTGATTTCATTTCTCAAGTTTAAGTATTTAAATACCAATCATTTTAATAGATTAGGTGTGAAAGAACAGTAATTAGGACACATAGGAACACAGGATTTGGGAATTAAGAGCTACAGTGACTTCTGTAAGTGAATAATCTCAAAAATAGCATTTTCTTCCATTGTCACTAACAAACCAGGTCAAGGTGCAGGAGACAGAAAAAGTAACCCATTTCTCCCATCTGTCTTGATAAATCAACAACAAAAATGATGAAACTTGTCCCAAGAGACATTTAGCAGTAAAATATGAGTCTAACTTGAGCTGGCCATGGAGAATATACAGACTGACAAGCCACCCTTTTCATTAAGTACATGCCATATACAAATACTGAGAAGAGATAAAATGTAACAAGATACTTCAAACCGCATCTAAAATATCAAAATGTAGCTTGGCAGAAGTGTTCACCTGTCACCTGAAAAATGTCTGTAGAAATCAGACCCTTTGTTCCTAGCCCAAGTTAGCATAGCTAAGTAATTTGCTTTATTCAGCTAAAAGACACGTATTAACCAAGCATAAGAAATAAAAACTGGCAAAACAAAAGACAGAATCATATAGGCTGGAAAAGACCTCTAGGATCATCAAGTCAAACCTTCATCCCAACATCTGCCTGACCACTAGGCCATGTCCCGAAGTGTCACATCTTCTCTCTTTTTTTTTTTTTTAACACCTCTAGAGATGGTGACTCCACCACTTCCCTGGGTAGCCTGTTCCAGCGCCTGACCAGTCTTTCAGTAAAAAAATTTCTTCTTAATATCCAATCTAAACCTCCCATGGCACAACTTGAGGCCATTATGTCTTGTTCTGTCATGAGTTACTTAGGAGAAGAGATGAACACCAGCCTCACTACAACGTCCTTTTAGGTAGTTGTAGAGAGCAATGAGGTCTCCTCTCAGCCTCCTCTTCTCCAAGCTAAACAAACAATCCCAGTTCCCCCAGGTGCTCCATATAAGACATTTACTGGACCCCTCAACCAGCTCTGTTGCACCTGCTCCAACACCTCAATGTCCTTCTTGCACTGCAGTGCCCAAAACTGGACACAATGCTCAAGGTGCAGTCTCACAAGTGCCAAGTCCAGGGGCACAATCACCTCCCTGCTCCTGCTGGTCACACTATTTCTGATACAGGCCAGGATGCTGTTGGCCTTCCTGGCCACCTGGGCATGCCCCTGGCTCATGTTCAGCCAACTGTCCACCAGCACCCACAGGTCCTTTTCTGTCCAGCAGCTTTCCAGCCACACTTCCCCAAGCCTGTAGCGTTGCCTGGGGTTGTTGTAATCAAAGTGCAAGACCCGGCCTTGTTAAACCTCACACCATTGACCTCAGCCTGTCCTGACCCATCAATCCAGCCTGTCCAGATCCCTTTGCAGAGCCTTCCTACCCTCAAGCAGATCAACACTCCGGCTTAATTTCACGTCATCTGCAAATTTACTGAGGGAGCACGCAATCCCCTCATCCAGGTCATCAATAAAGATATTAAACAAGACTGGCCTCAAAACAGCCCTGAAGAACCCTGCTTGTGACTGGCCACCAACTGGATTTAACTCCATCCACCACAACTCTCTGGGCTCAGCCATCCAGCCAGTTTTTTAACCCAGCAAAGAGTCCACCTGTCTAGGCCATGAGCTGCCAGCTTGTTCAACAGGATGCTGTGGGAGACGGTGTCAAATGCCTTACTGAAGTCCAGGTGGACGATATCCACTGCTTTGTCCTCATCCACTAGGCAGGTTGTCTGGTCACAGGTTGGTCAAACAGGACCTGCCCTTCATGAACCCATGCTGGCTAGGCCTGATCCCCCAGTTGTCCTGCACTTGCCGTATGAGCACATCCAAGATGAACTGCTCCATAATCTTCCCCAGTACCAAGGTCAGGCTGACAGGTCTGTAGTTCCCCAGATTCTCCTTCCTGCCCTTCCTGTAGGTGGGTGTCACATTGGCAAGCCTCCAGTTGCTGGGGACCTCCCCTGTTAACTAGGGTTGCTGATAAATGATGAAGAGCGGCTTGGCAAGTTCCTCCGCCAGCTTCCTCAGTACTCTCGGGTGGATATCATCTGGCCTTGTAGACTTGCAAGTGTCTAACTGGCGTAACAGGTCATTAACTGCCACTTCTTGGATTATGAGGGGATTATTCTGGTCTCCATCCCTGTCTTCAAGCTCAGGGGACTGAATACCGTGAGGATAACTGGTCTGACCATTACAGACCGAGGCAAAGGCAGCATCAAGTAACTCAGCTTTTTCCTTGTCCTTGGTGGCAGTGTTCCTTCTTGCATCCAATAAAGGATGGAGATTCTCCCTGGCTCTTTTTTTGTTAATGTATTTGTAAAAACACTTTTTATTATCTCTTGCAATATTTCTAGCTGAGCTTTTGCCTTCCTAATGTTCTTTCTCCATGACCTAATTAAATCTCTGTACTCTTCTTGAGTAGCCTGCCCCTTCTTCCAAAGGTGATAGAAGAAAGAGGAGAGTCTAAGTCCCAGCAAAAGCTCCATCTTCAGCCAGGCTGGTCATATTCCCTGCCAGTTCATCTTGCAGCACATGGGGACAGCCTGCTCCTGCACTTTTAAGATTTTCTTCTTGAAAAAAAGTCCAGCCTTCCTGGACCCCTCTGCCTTTTAGGACTGTCTCCCAAGGAACCTTCTCAAACAGTGTCCTAAACAGGCCAAAGTTTGCCCTTCAGAAGTCCATGGTATTGGTTTTGCTGCCTCTCCTTCTTACTTTGCCAAGAATTGAAAACTCTGTCATTTCATGGTCACTAAGCCCAAAATGGCCTCCAACCACCACATCTCTCACTAGTCCTTCTCCATCAGTAAACAGCAGGTCTAGCCCAACCTCCCCTGTTGGGCTCACTTACCAGCTGACTCAGGAAGTGATCTTCCACACACTCCAGGAACTTCCTGGACTGTTTCCTCTCTGCTGTGTTGTATTTCCAGCAGATGTCTGGTAAGTTGAAGTCCCCCACAAGAACAAGGGCTGGTGATTTTGAGGCTTCTGCCAACTCCTCTGTAGAACACTGCATCAACCTCTTCATCCTGCTTGGGTGGTCTGTAACAGATTCCCAATGGGATATCTACCTTGTTGGCCTTCCTCCTCATCCTTACCCATAAACATTCAACCCCTGTCACAGTTGTTGACTTCTATGCAATCAAAACACTCCCTAACATACAGAGCCACCCCACTGCCTTTTCTACTTTGCCTATTCCAGCTGAAGAGCTTATAGCCATCCATTGTAGCACTCCAGTCATGAAGGTCATCCCACCATGTTTCTATGATGGCAACTATGTCATAGCTGTCATGTTGCACAATGGCTTCCAGCTCCTCCTGTTGCCCATGCTGCGTGCATTAGTTTAGATGCACTTGAGCCAGGCTGACAATGTCACTCCCAGCAGATGTGTGAAGCCCTCAGCTTTGAACAAGAGTTAAAAAATCTCCTAGTTTCTGTTAAAACCAACACTTCTTTTCAGTGCAAGTCAAATACTTTACTTAAGCTTAGGCAACACTGGGCAGACTGAACTCCAAATACCATGTTCAGATACCTCTCCTTATCTAAATAAGAAAACTTCACCACAGTTTCAATATAGGACTTGTGTAACTCAGTATGGATTTCATTATAAAGCTGATAAGAGGAGAAATTGAATCTCTAGAAAGGACTAAGTTAGCCAGTAAACATTTGGCCCTCTGCAGCTCTGCATAAATATACCTTTATTTGTAGATTCTCCTTAACAAACCATGGATGTAGAGACAGTGTTTGGAAGGAGATATATATATATACATAGACTACGTTCTAGCCCACTGCCAAGAGGTCCTAGCTACAGGTCTTCTCTTTATGATTATGAGACAATTCACATACCGCTTCTGCCTTTTCACATAAATTAAAACCAAATTGGGAGTAGTAGTTCTACTATAATTCAGCTTCCATTCAGCATTCACTCACAGCAGTATGGCATTACACTTTTCCACCAAACTAACCTGTTTTCATCTCCACCCTGACAGAGCACACATTGTTGTCCTCACAGACAACACGAGGACATAGAAGCTGAACCCCTTTCGCTGTACTCAGATTTGTGTTCTCAGACAGCTGAGGCAGCAAAGGTCCAGCCCACAGAGCAGCCTTACTCTCAACACACAGCCTCTGCCATTTACATGGCTTAAACCTCCCAACACCAACCGCTTTAATCCCCACAGATCTACCATGCCCAATTAACTCTCCTGCTCACTCCAAACACACTACAGTTGCCCTGCTAGCCTGTAATGAGCAGCTCAGTAGCCCAGAGAAGAGAAGACTCCAGGGAGACCTATAGCAACCTTACAGTGCTTAAAGGGGGCCTACAGAAAAGCTGGGAGGAACTCTTTATCAGGGAGTGTAGTGACAGGACGAGGGGTAATGGTTTCAAACATGGATGAGAGTAGATTTAGATTAGACATTAGGAAGAAATTCTTGACTGTGAGGGTGAGGAGACACAGGAATAGGTTGCCCAGAGAAATTGTGGATGCCCTCTCTCTGGAAGTATTCAAAGCCAGGCTGGATGGAGCTTTGAGACCGAGGCTTTCCACCTGGTCTAGTGGAAGATGCCCCTACCTATGACAGGGGTTTGGAAATAAATTATCTTAAAGACTCTTTCCAACCCAAACCATTCTATGATTCTATGATCTCTTCTTACCACATCACTATTTAAGAGCTGAGTATATTCCAGCTCCCCTGCTCACATCTTCCCTTTGTGCTATTAACCCACCAAAACCATACACTGCAGGAGCTCCCGGCACAAAACCAAACATTTATAGCTACCCCATTCCTCTTCTTTTTTTTTTTCCTTCCCCAGGTGGAGCATTTCCAACTATAGACAATGCCCGGTTAAGAATAAACTCTGTTACAAATGACCAAAGGAGGACTGTAAAATGCCTGGAACAAGATAAGGGCAACATATACTACAAATGAACAGAAAGTAGAATTGTCAAGATCTAAATAAGGGAAACATCTGCTGACTTCCACATTGCTGAAACAAGTTGCGCAAAAGTAACCCATACTCATTATAATATCATTAACGTGGTAAAAAAACCACCCTTATGTAGAAGAATCCTCCTACTAACAAAAGTCCCCTCCTCATGGAACATGCATAGTGAAAAAAAGGATATTGCATCTTAATATGACAAGAGTCCACTGGAAATTGCTATGAATAAGTACTAACAAATCAGCAACGTAACAAACTAAAGCTTCTGCTTAAGGTAACATATAACTCTGTAACCAATGTTAACCTGGAAGTGCTGCCTTTGTGGATGAACTACCTCACACCCATCTCTGCGCAGAAATGCAATAAATAACCTTGACTCTGTGTACGTATCAGCTCTTTGCACATGAGTAAAGAATCCAGATTTGGGATAACACTTCAATCCCAAATTTGGTGGTTATTCAACACCTATCTACCTTAGACTGGTAACAACCAGAATGTCCCAACCCCACTGAGGACCAGCACAGGCTGTCTGCCCATCATCCAGGTTTCAGACATGTCAAAAATCTGATGCTCTAGAGACAGTAGATGGAGGGTGGTGGGATGAACAGAACCCCATAAACCTTGCCATGGATCAAAGAAGCAGCAGAAAGTAAAATGAAAATCCTTCCTAGCTGCTAGAACCCTGGAAAATAAAGTATAAATAATAATAATTTTTAAAAAATAATCAAAAGGAGTCTTTGTTCTTCTACAGAGTCATTTAAGGATTCCATATTGAAGCATATAGATAGGCACATTTCCCAGTTCAAAACCAAATAAAATCAATCCTTTCATGTCACACAGGCTGTTCTATAAAAATGTATAAAATTCCTACTTTGTTTGAAGATGTTTCATAATTTCACTCCTTTGACAGTTAAACTTCCTCCTTATTGTGAAGCTCCTAACCTGTCCCAATTATGAATTTAAGCCCTACTTCCAACTAATTAATAAGCCACTATCCTGATAAGAAACAAGTGCAATTTAAAGTAACAGTTTCTCTGCACAACTAAGTGACTTTAGTGAGCAATCAGCATAAACACAGAAAAGCAGATAATCTTCCTAAAGAACATTGAGTAATTCTAGGAATCATTACAGACAGGTTTTTTTAAAAATGAGCACACTGTGAGAGATAACAAGATCTAGAAAGGTGAAAAGCCACCTCTTCTATCTGATAAACACGTAATGTATTCACACCAGCAAGATCCAAATTACTGCTCACCTGCTATGTGACCTTTCCTGAACCAGGCTGCTCACCCTCCCTCTCCTGTCTCTCCCCATCAGGCTTATAATTTGCAGCTGATGACCTGCAAGAAAATTCATACTAAGGCACTGAAAAGTTCCCCACAGCTCCTACCATAGTGTTGCTTGGGGTAGGCACATTTCACAGCTGCTTCATTAGTCTTCCTGCACCAAGAGAATCTACCAAGCCAAGACATGCACTCTTGTCACATGGGGCCATCTGACTTTGTCTCTACCTTCTTTTACTAGAACAATATCCTAGGACACAATTAAACGTGTAGCCCCACAAGACAAGGAGGTGCGTACTACTGCCCCGACAACTTTAAAGGGATATATGTGATAAACTCATCGGGTCAGGGATCATTCAAGGCAGTTCTCAGCACATCCTGTGGGGGCTTTGCGGACAAAAGGTGATATGCCCAGTGACTGGAATAGTAAGTAGGAATTAAAAAAATAATAATAAAATTTTAACTTGTTTCCTTAACTCTGCAAAAATAACCACCCAAGAAGCCAGAAACAAGCTGCACACGGGTTGTTATTTTAACTTTTCAGCTTTCAGCTGACCCATCTCAAAGAATTCCAACTTTATAACTTGAGGGTGTACAGGTATAACCAAAAGCCACCCGTAAAGGGCTTCACCACTGTAGACATTAAGGCTGTCCCTGCCCTACCCACTCCCTGTTTCTCACAGGAGGCAGGGCCTTCCAAATGGTCACCCAGCCAGGCGGGTCCTTCCCTCTCCTGCCGAGCTCCATTCCCCAGCTTCACACCACACCCCCTCAGCCTTCGGGAGGCCAGAAAAACAGAACCTCGAAACCGCGTATTGCTCCAGGGCCTCACGCAGTCTCCTGAGCCTCACCTCATGCACCCCGAAATGGCCGCTCTGCCACAGCCAGCAGACGAAGGGACGCCCTGCGCTGCCCGCCTGCTCCCGACACCCACCCTGGGCAGCCGTAGCCCGCGGGTGCCGCTCAGCCCAGCCTCAAGGCAGGTACTGACCTTGAGCACCGGCCTGGCCGCCCCCACCGCCCCCCTCAGCGCAGCCCGGGCAAAGGTGTGAGAATCTGCCCCTTTAGAAGATGGCGCCCGCCGGTAACAGTGAAAGAGAGCACGAGGACGTTTTTCCCTTAACAAAAATGGTGGCTAAGGGAGGCGGGGAAACCTCACTGCACGCCGGCTGTTCCGCCGTCTCTCCCAATCAGCGGCCGCCAGCTCTCTCGTGGAGGCCGCAGCGCGGCCAATGGGAGGGGGCAGCGTGGAAGCCGGGCGGGGAGCGGACCAATGGGGCGGCAGCGGTGGGGGGGGAAACCGGGGCGGAGGTGGCGGTGCCGGTTGCCGGTGCGGCGGGAGCAGTGCGCGCGGGCTGCCGAGCGAGGCGGGATGCGGGCGGCCCACGGGCTCTGGGCGGCACTGGCCCTGCTCCTGCTGCCGGCCAGCAGCCGGGCCCTGCGCGACGGGGAGTGCGAGGGTGAGTGAGGCCGGGGGGGGGGGGGGGGGGGGGGGGGGGCNGGGGGGTTGGGTCGCGGACACCGGGCCCGACGAGGCGAGGCCAGGCCGTTCCTTGCCTCCGCCTCCCACAGCCCGGCCCGCCCGCTGCTGTGAGGGGCCGGGACGCTGATCAGCCCTGCGGCGTGCCTCGGTGCTGGGCTCGGGTTGCTTCGCCGACGGCAGGCAGCGACAGCCCTGCACCGCTGGGGCTGGGCCCGCACCGGCGGGATCGATTCCTCCCCGGGGCAGGAAAAGTCTCTGAAGTCCGCCCGAGTGCCGACGGGCCGCGCCGGGAGCGCTGCTCGGAGGTGGCCGTGTCCCGGCGGCGGCTAAGCGGCTGGGGAGCTGACGGGTTACGGGGGAGGAGCTCCGCCCCCGGGAGGCACGGGGCGGGGCGGCTGACGGTACCCCTATCGCCCAGGCTGGGGCCGGGACCGCCCTTCTTGGGGGTAGCCCTGTGGAGGAGTTGCCGGTGCCTTCTCCCTCGGGTTAGCGGTATCGCAGAGCTCCCAGGAGAAAGGAAGGCGCCGAGACCGGGTTGTCGTCTCTTCAGTCTCGGCTGTCACAGCTCGGCGTGTGCGGGCCGGGGCAGCGCGCTCCTCGCCTGCCTCCCTCCCGAGCTGGGCGACGCTGCCCAGAGCAGGAGGAAGCAGTTACTCACCTGGACTCACCCCCTTACTCCTCACAGCATTACACTTACCTCGCTTCTGTCCACCGACTGCTGGAGTATTAGGTGTCCTCTCTCTAATGAGCACAGCCAGGAGCAGTGTTCAGTTGATCCAAATCAAACTGGGCGCTTTATGTACCGCCTAAATACAAAAGCTTCTGGGGTGGAGGCTGTTGAGCTGTACAGCAAATTAAACTGCTCTTATATGGTGGGACTGAACAGATTCCCCGGGTGAAGCAAGAAAAACTTGAGGTGGGGCTACAGTAACTGTTTGTGAGTTTGTGGTACTAATGCTCACCCCTTCCTCCTCTTTACAGGGAGAGAAACAGTAAGAGAGCAGGAGGAAACATAGTAAATCAAAACTTGGGGCTGCTGTCCCAGTACTAGGTTGGAAACTTGTTTCTGCTGTACTGTAGTCATCGGTACTACTGCCTGCAGCATCTTTATTCTTTCCAAAGGTTTTCACTTCCAAGCAGTGGACATCAGTGTGTGTCTGTGGCTGGGGCCAGACTGATGTGAGGTAAATGATGGTGTTGTACGCCTACAAAAAATGTTCTCCTAAATGGCCCAGCTTATAGTTTGAGTTTTAACATAACAAGAGTAAGCTTCTACTTGGCTTTCTGATGGTCATACTGAGTTTTCTGTATTTGCCCATTTCCCGTGCCATGGCTTGTGTTCAGAGTTGAATACAAGTTGCTAATGACAATATTTGCCAATCCTTTCCTGTTAGGGTAAAAAAAAAACATAAAACACATAACCTGTGCCTTTCCTCCAGAGGCAGGCCAGTGTCTGGCACTTGTGTCACACCTGGAAGTCATGAGAATCCACAGGCCTTGCTGTGGGAATTGGTGGGGCCGCAGAGCTCTTGGTGCAGGCAATGCTGATGTTCACAGGCAGGTTGTGTGAGCAGCAGAATGAGCAAAACTGGCCACTCGCAGGGTCTGAGTTGCCCTGTCACACAGCCCCTGTGTGCTGCGCGCCCACAGCTGCCTGCCCTGCGGCTGCACTGTGCCTGGTCTGGAGTGTGTGCAGAGCAGCTGCTGCCAAAGGGAAGGCGTAATGGCCAAGTTGTTTGTGCCCTCCCCACTGGCAGGAGCTTGGATCTTTCCCCTCAGCTGCTGGTGCACTGGTGGGAGGTTAATTATCTTTAAGACCCTTCCCTCTCTCAATCTGAAACTGATTCAGAAGCTTGTGGGAATGAAGAAGTAGATGTAGTGCAAGATCACACAATTTGTTTTTCTCCTGGAAATACCTATGAACTGAACCAACTTGATAGTGATAAACATTACTAAAAATGGCACATGTGGAGTCTAACAGGATTATGTAGAGGGAATTGGTTTTCAGTCAGAACTAGCTGTGAAGCCTGCAGTGTGACAAGTTGCTTCCCAAAGCAGCAAGAGTAAGATAAAATTAAGTTTACATTTTTGCACGGACACTGTTCTGTGTTGTATCCCTCAACTGAATTCTGCTGCTCACTCAGGACAGTGTACAGAAGCCACTGGACGCTTTCATGGATCTGGTTTCTCAGATTGTCAAAAGAACACCAAAACCACAGGGGCATATTGTCAACTGATATGTGCTCTGAAGGACTTACTGAAATCTGTGTGAAGTCACTGCCTGCCAGTGCAGCTTCTAGAAGTTCTGTTCTCCAAACCCCTTATTCTGTTTCCCTGCGAGAGCCCTCTAAGTGCTGGTACGAGATTACTGCAGTGGCAGATAACTCCATCCATCTTCCCTTCCAGTGTGTGTTACGTTCCTGGGAAGGTTCTACCAGAGCCTAAAGGACAATGATGTTGAATTCACACCTGCCAGTATTGAGAAGGAGCTCTTAAAGTCCTGCAAAGAAGCAAAAGGCAAAGAGAACCGCCTGGTAAGTATCAGCACTCAGCAGTGCTTGCCTCTGGAGGGAGTAACTTTTAGAATACTTTGGAAACAAGGGGAGACTAGTGCCTCTGAGTTTGTACGATACAGCTTCCCAGGGACTGTTCTTATTGGCTCTGTGGCCACAATTGGTCCTGTATTTTTATAAGAGAGGACTTGAGGAGTTCCACTTCTTCACCTTAAAAAGAAATGAAAAAAACCACAATCTGTCAACAGATACCTTACTGGCTGACCTTGTTTCTCCCTGTTACTGGAGTACAGGGATTACAAAAAGCTTTTATTTGCTGTAGGGCTTCCTTGTTCCTTCAGCTGCATTTGGGGTGCTATATAAGCATGCCAAATAATATATATTTATGCTCTTTGGCTGTTTAGCTGCAAACTGAATAAAAGTAAAACAAATTACCCTAACTAAGAACAGGAAATATTCACCAACTGAGGAGCCCCAGGGAAAAAGGCCCCCAACTCTCCTAAGAGAGCTATGTAGAAACACCATTAGAAATGTGGGTGGGGAACACTTCAGAAAGTCTTTCTCCTTAAATGAAGACTTTATTTTTAAACCCATTCCATTTTATTTTGAAGTTGAGAAAACAGACAAGCAGCCTCAAGAGTTTTAAAAGCAGTGTGATGGAAAACATGTGCTCAGTCCCCTGGGCTCAGGAGTTAGGCTTCCTTTTGCCTGTCCGTAGCAGTCACTTGGAAAGGTTCTGTAACAGTAAACAACACTCTCTGCAAGCAGAGGAGGTGGATTGAAAACTCCTTTTAGAAGCATTTTTCCATGCATCACCAACTCATTCTTTTCTTCCCTCTAGTGCTATTACATTGGGGCCACAAGTGATGCAGCCACCAAAATCATTAATGAGGTATCAAAGCCCATGAGTCATCACATCCCTGTGGAAAAGATCTGTGAGAAACTAAAGAAGAAAGACAGTCAGATCTGTGAACTGAAATATGGTGAGTTGCCAGCATGAGGGGAAATGCCCATGCTCTTCTGGGGTATGGATCATTTGGGGTAAAACTGTGTGCCAGGACTACTCAGTCCTGAGTTCTGTGGCAGGATCATTAGCCTAATCAGGTTGCATGACCTGAGTTTCTCTCTGAATATCCTAGAGGGTTTGTGGAGATGCTCAGGTAAAATTGTTGCTACTAACCCTTTAGAGCTTCTACAGAGGCACTGATCTGTCTTGAAATGTCGCTCCCAGGCTTATCAGCACTGCTGTGCTCAAGCTGCTGCCTGGAATATTGGATTTAGGAGTGTGTGCAGTGGGGAGCAGCCAGGTGTATCCTAGGGCCTGGGGCGATGTCTCCTGCATACAGAGTTTGAGCCCTTAGCCCTGTAGTCCTTGCTGCTCTGTTTGCCAGTGGCGGGTTGATGAACACTTCTTCCTCACCTCTGGCATCTGCTGAGAGTATTCAGCACTCTTTCTGACCACCTTCCTCGAACTCCGGTGACATGCTCTTCCTGGAAAGACTTAAGGTGAAGAACAGTAATGGAAACACCTCCTCCTGACTGCTTTCCTCTGTCTCTGCCCTTACATTCCCTGGAGATACCCCTTGGATTGTGGGTCTTTATACTTCTTGTGTCTTGTACTCATGTCTTGTTGCCTCCTAAAAAGCTTTTTGCTGTTGTCACTTGCTTATCTTTCCTCTGAAATCACTCTGCTGCCTTTTATTCATCCAGTGGAAGAGAGAATTAACGTATTGCTGCTCATGTAATAAAGGGGCTGTCAGGGCTATTGTGGAACTCCTACGTCTAAGCTGCAACCAAACTTTCTGGCTTCCAGTGATGACTTTTAACGCTAAAAAGCAATCCAAAGCCTGTCCTAGGCATGCCTTCCACCCCCGGGGGCCTGCCATTTTGGAGCGTCCCCAGCGCTCTCTACAGCAGCAGCCGTCGGACCCCTCACCACCGGGCTCCCGGCTCCGCACCCACGGAGGAGGAGGAGGAGGGAGGTGGAGGGGGCGGCGGGGCTGGTGCCCCCGATGAGCGCGGCTCTGCTCTCCCCGCAGACAAGCAGATCGACCTGAGCACCGCCGACCTGCGCAAGCTGCGCGTCAAGGAGCTGCGGCGGATCCTGGACGACTGGGGCGAGGCGTGTAAGGGCTGCGCCGAGAAGTCCGACTTCATCCGCCGCATCCACGAACTGATGCCCAAGTACGCGCCGCGGGCCGCCGGTGCCCGCGCGGACCTCTGAGGGGCGGCCGCGGGAGCGTGCACCAACACCACCGTCGCCGCTCCCCCCGGCGGCGGCGCGCGCGCTGTACGGATCGTTCATTAAAGTACAACGGTTTCTACCGGGCGGGCACGTGACGTGTGACGTGATTCCGGGACACCCTCAAACCCACCCCCAACCCCCCTCCGCCTCGCCCTCCCTCGCTCCGCACGCCCTCCCGCTGCCCTCGTGCCTCCCCGTCGGGAGCGCGCTCGTCGCCTCCACGCTGCAGGCAGCGAGGGGGCGGTGTTTCGCCGGGCGCGCGCCGCTGCCCGGCCTTCGCGATTGGTCGTCCGTCGTCACGTGCGGCCGGCCGTCCCGGCGGCGACGAGCACCCCTTGACGTCACGTCGCTGTGCGGCGCCATCGCGCCCCCTGACGCCGCCATGCGGCGGGACGCGGAGCGATGACGTAGAGCCCGCGCGGCGCGGCGGCCGGAGCCGCCTTCGTTCCCTTTTGTCCAAGATGGCGGCGGCCGCCGGAGGCGTCTCCTGAGCCGCGGGCCCCGGCGCCATGAAGCGGGGCAGCGAACGGGACTCCAGCCCGCCAGGGGCTGGGGGAGGCCGCGCCGCCGCCGCCAAGCGACCTCGCGAGCGCGAACGCGAGAGCAGCAGCCGGCGCGGCCCACACCGGAGTTCGGGCGCCTCCCGCAGCAGCCGGGACAAGTCCACGCCCGGCGGCGGCGGCGG